>OZ017791.1:1698656-1807028 GCA_963969325.1 Lycopodina hypogea | reverse complement strand
GAACATCACACATACATACACTACCAGCAGACTTGTTAATTGAGAATATGCTTACTACGAACTTTAAGTTATGATTAATGTCACCTTATATGCTTATTGATATTTCTTATCACAAGTAAAGTTTGTTGATTTACTTATATGTTCTTAAATTATTCCTGTTTAATGTTGAATTAATATATTGGTCATATTATGATTCATTGATTATCAGTTTGACTTTATTTTTATCGATTTCTAGTGTTGTAAAAGAAACTCTTGCTTCTTGATATCTGCAAGCTAAGTATTGAATCAACTTGATTGTCAAGGGGGGGGGGGGGATCTACTACTGCAATATGGACACTAATGAAGATGGAGCTTCAATAATATAAACAATCATGGTTTTTGTCTGTCATCTTGCATCTTAATGTGGAGTGATATGATTTGGAGGGGAACTTGGAGCCAGGGATGATATCTTAAAGGAATCATTGATGCCTGGGCACCACTGACTGGGGTAATGTCATGGAAGTGGAGTAGCTCTTAAGTCTTGATAAATTATACTTTCATACATCACCATATAATCAATCATGATTTAATACTTGAAAATATTAATAGCTCATTGATGATTATGCAGAGGTTATACAGGCAGAAGCTTTCATGAAAAATGGGTTGTTTTTATAATATAGAATAATATGTAGACCATTTTAACAGGAAGGGAATATTACTTGAATCATTAAAGAAAAAGTAGGTGGAAATGCAAGAATAGAATAATTGGTATAGATAAGAATAATTAATCAAGGCTTATATAGTCTTACTGCCTAGATGTGTAACTTATGTTCATGCAACAAATACCATGGGGTGAAGAAGTATGCATATCTATGTTAGTTTATGTATTTATATAGTTGAGCTATATCACTGTATCATTTATGCAGCTACTTGATCATAATACAATACCTTTTGTTCCACTATTGAAATTCTGTTTTGGGCTTCCAGGATGGAGGATGTGGAAATTGGACTACCTATAGCTATTTACTCACATTATTTGTTTATCTATTCACATATATATATATATTATATATATTGTACGATTTCTTTTCCATTTATTTATATATATATATATATATATATATTTTTTTTTTAAATAAATAAAATAAATGTGTGTGTGTGTATATATATATATATACTAGCAGCATATACCCAGTGTTGCCCGGCCAATTTCAACATGAAACATTATAGAAGCCACTCAAATTTCAGCATGGTTGGCCCTTTAGGCAGGCAGCCAGCCATAACTACTTCCTGTGATGCCTACACACACATACTCACAAATCAAAATATATATTAAAATGTGTTCGCAGATCTAACTCGTTAAGTCCAAGCGTTATTCAGAATATCTTTTTGGCACTTTTTCGCTTTACACAGCAATGGAAAGAGGTGTAGCCAGGAGGGATTCCGCCCATGTCACTCCAAATGTCAAGTTGTTTATGCATACCACATATTAAGTCTTGTTCCTCCAAGGGTTTGTCTGGTCAAAGTACCATTTTTGGCTTCTTTTTAGCCTGACATTAAAACAGTAGAGGGTGTGGTCTTATACATCTATTTAAAACATTCCACAGATTATATCGATTCCAAATATATATAGGTTTATAGGTCTAACTCCCTAAGGGGTTTTTGTTTCTAAAGTACCATTTTTGGCATTTTTTGGCCTTACACAGGGAAAGGAAGAGGTATGTTCAAGTGGAACCCAGCCCAGGTTAATCCTAGATTGAAATTGCATAAGCACACCAAGTTTTAAATCTGTTAGTCCTATAGTTTTTCTGGCCAAAATACCTTTTTGGCTTTTTCTTATACAATGGTAAACATTTTCCGAAATTCTTAGCCCATGTTTTAAGTTGGGTCAAAACCTATCATCATGCTGAATTTCAGAGAAATCCACATACTGGTTTGGCCGGAATGATGGTACAAGCAGACAGACAGACAGACAGACAGACAGACAGACAGACAGACAGACAGACAGACAGACAGACAGACAGACAGACAGACAAATTCTGTTTTCTCCCAGACATGCCACCTGGCCTAAAACCATCTCAGGGTGGATCTCCTCCATCCTTGAAAGTTTAGTCAAAATCTAGCAGAGAGAATTTGAGAAACGGATGAACATAATTACATAGTTACGTAGTTAGTTACATAGTTAGTTACATAGGTCTTCTAATGTGTGTGTGTGTGTGTGTGTGTGTGTGTGTGTGTGTGTGTGTGTGTGTGTGTGTGTGTGTGTGTGTGTGTGTGTGTGTGTGTGTGTGTGTGTGTGTGTGTGTGTGTGTGTGTGTGTGTGTGTGTGTGTGTGTGTGTGTGTGTGTGTGTGTGTGTGTGTGTGTGTGTGTGTGTGTGTGTGTGTGTGTGTGTGTGTGTGTGTGTGTGTGTGTGTGTGTGTGTGTGTGTGTGTGTGTGTGTGTGTGTGTGTGTGTGTGTGTGTGTGTGTGTGTGTGTGTGTGTGTGTGTGTGTGTGTGTGTGTGTGTGTGTGTGTGTGGGCTATTGCTATATCATTAATGTCTTGATACAAAACTATAACTGGTAAATTAAAAGTCTGGTAAAAGCTACGAGATGATGAGAGGATATCCTGTAGGAATTGTAGTTATCAGTGCATGATCTCTGATATATTCAGTCAAGGAGAGTAATAGAAGTCACTCACACCTAGGCACCAGTGAATTCTGGGAGTCACTGGTGCTTAGGGGAGTCACTTATGCCAAGGCACCAGTGACTCCAGCAGTCACTGATACCTAGGTATAAGTGACCGGGAATCACTCACACCTAGGCGTGACTGACCAGGAGTCACTGAACCGGGGAGTTACTCACGCCTACAACACCGGCCTAGGTCAGTTGTTCTGCCCCATGAGTCCGGACACCAGCCCCTCCCCGGATGAAATCATGAGAACATGAAAAGCGGAGGATTCCTCACAACTATATTTGGTCATACAAATATTTGGACCTTGCGATGTTATTTTGGGACCTACTTTAATGCCAGAAGAAGACCAGACGAAGACCAGACGAATAAAAAAAAGAAATGAAGTAAAAAAAAAATACAGGAGTTGGAGAGGGGGGAGGGGGGAGAGAGGAGAGATGAAAGTGGACATACTTAACCAAGAAAGTAACTTCTCTTCAATTTGAGTGAGTTAGCTATAGCTTAGAGTAAAAATAGCACTATATTTATTTTAGTGGTCAATTGTAACTAATATTTTTAGTAGAGGAGTTCAGTGAACTTATAAAGTAAAGATACCTAATAGTGATAGTACAGTCATTGATACAAAATAGTTAGGGGAAGTTTTGGACATATAGCTATATATGTGTATGTGTTGTGCATGAATCATAGGATCTCATGGATAGCTGCATGAAATCAATGTTATAAATATATATAATGAGGATAATGATTTTAACTAACCATGAAAGACTGAAAATAGAAAATGAAACTTTAATTATACAAAAAAAAATTATCACTTTCGCTTTTACTTCCTTAATGTCAATATGAAGTAAACGTCAACAGTACACATTTATGTCTTCAAAATATAGCAAATACATCAATCATATACAGCAATGTCTAAGAACAAAATTTGCATAACCAATGGATACTTTCACTTGGAGAAATTATAAGTCCCATACATAAATGAAACCAGTTGTTTCCCCCCCCTGTCACCATAAATTTCAGGTATATAACATGTACAGAAATGTTCAATCTCTCAAGCAGGGAAATGTTAAGGTCTTTGCTGAAGAATTTTACTAAATGATTCCTACTGAGTCAGCCTTATGCTTCATCATGCAAGCTTCCAAATGCTCAATATCTCCATCAGGAGCAGAGTCATGTCTGATAGAGATAATGCATGCAGTGAAGGAGGTGAATGAGGTTCACTTGATTTGTGTAGTAGCCTCACAATGGATCTAAGTCCACACGCTTGTATCCCAGTAATCAAAAGATTGAAATAAGCTTTTATTAAATGACAACTTGATAGCAACAGACATGCAGCAACAACTCAATTCTACTCCACTGAACAATGACAGTTGAACAAAGGTATTTGTACAAAATTGAATAAAGGAACTAAGGTCTGTTTGCGCTGACTTGGGCCCTGGGGAAACGTTAATAACTTGGCCAATACTCAACGGATTTCCAGATTTCAAGGACCAACAAACTCATGACGCTGCAGACGTTCTTTTAGTACTATTCCTGAAGAAGTTAACCACCCCTAGGCAAAGTTAGCTGTATGTCCCGTAAGCAAGTACACAACATTCCACTGAGCGTTAATTGACCATATGGAATGCAAGAGCAAAAATATCCCTTGGAGGCTAACGTCCACCGCAGAACTCTAGCAGTTAGAAGCATAGAATTGATTCTTCGTTGTTTCAGCTGGACCCTAACTCCAAGTAAGCTTATACCTTGTAATAACTTCTCCCTCTGACTCAAGGCTGTTGTTCACGTCAATCATCTCAAGTGGAGTGATGAAGTGTCCAACTTCAGGAAGTTGGTTAATAAGAGTAAGGAAGGCAATTTCCATGCTTTTTGCAATTTGTTCCAGGGACATACCATGCCTGTTCATCAAATACAAATTTCCCACCATTAAGTAATTTTTATTGCTTCTGTATTTATTTATGTATATTTATTACTTCTTTGATGTGTTCTTTATCATTTCAATGAATGAATAAACTTGTGTAAGACAAATGAAGAATATAATAAAAATATATATATATTCAGAGGAAAACAACTTTTTCTTCTTTTTTTAAAACTTTTGTTGAATACATGGGGAATGAAATCAATAGCAAACACCAATTGTGAGATACATAAATTAGTGGAAAAATGATGATAAGGTGTAAATAGCTAAATATAAGATATATGAATTAATGATAAATGATGACAAGGTGAAAGCTTGAAGTGGACTGTTACCAGGGATGAGATAGTAAACTTAAGATAATATTGGTTGTGTTTTTTAGGGCAGAAAGGAATGAAGATACTCTAATGTGGAGTGGAAGAGAGTTGCACAGTTCTGTGGCAGGGTGAATGAAGAGAAGGGAATTTTGATGTTGAAGGGATGATAGTGATGAGAGGATGTTATACGAATTAATGCTAGGTGGATGATGTCTGGAGGAAAATAAATATGGTTGGTAAGTATTCCAATGAGAAGCAGAGGCTTGAGCACAATCTACAATAGAAGATACACTAATGTGAGAGAAGTGAGTTAGGGATGGGACAAGTTGATTGTGGGGGGGGGGGGGGGGAAGATAAATATCAGAAATTGAGTTCATTTTTTCAAGAAGTGAAGACAGCAATGAGTCATTGACATCGAAATCAGCTTCAAAAATAAGGTCGTGCATGGAAAGGTAAAGGATTGAGAGGAGGATAAAAGAGTGGCAAGTAAATGATCTAAATGATCAGGTGAAGAGGGGCATCCAGCACAGGAAAAATAATATACGAGTTTTTAATTGTTTTTCATATTATTTCCATTGATGTTAATCCATGTTTTGGAAGTACTTAGTCCAGCCTTGCCAGCTACAAAAGTATCCCCATGATGAAGGTACAAGTTCTTGATGTGACCCGTTTCACTTAGTTGAGGAGTACTAAAATCTGTATCACAAGCATGTGTCCATGTTTGCATGGTCGAGGAGTTCAACTTTTCCAAAATTGAAGGAAGATAATTCTCAGTATTATCCCATTCTTTTTTCTTTTCTTTTCTTTTTTTTTTTTTTTTTTTTTGGGGGGGGGGGGTGGGGGGTGACAAATCTCTATACTTGAAGGAAGATATTTCACAAGGTTATGTTCATAATCACTGTACTGAATGTTTCATCTCCCTGTACAGAAGGAACAATTTACAAGGATATATCCCATAGTCATAACCAGGATTTGATGGGGGGGGGGGGGGGGGGGGGCTCTCTTTTAATTATTGAGGTGTTATTGGTTTTCTGTGGAGTGCTAGTTATCACACTTGTGAGGAGTATTGGCATGACATTTTGTCTCAGAATAGGTATTGGTCTGGCAGTTAGACTTGGAAGGGTTACTAGATTGGCAGTTTGACTTTGAAGAAGAGGACTGCTTCTGAGACACAAGGTCAGTCTCAGAGTTAACAGTACAGCAACATAACAGAGAAGGGGTAGGCTCTGTAAATATATAAACATATCATCATATATAAATAATAATTTCTAGCCCTAAACTTATATATTTCCCTATATTAGGCTGGCACTCAGTTGACAAGCCACAGCAACTAACAACATCCAGCCACAGCAACTAACAACAACCAATTATAGCAACCAGCAACAACAACAAAAAATGCAAGCATTCAGCATTAGCTAACAGAGTTTAGCATGATTAAAGACTACAATAGCACAGCTTACTTATCAGTCTGAGAAGTTCCGAAGTTCTGAGAGATGCCTTAAAATGCCTGAAAAGCCTGGGATACCTTACAAGCGCAAGTTTGCCAACCAGGGAAAAACTACATCCTCCACAGGTACAACTGCAATGGGTTATAGTGGGCGTTTATTTTTTGCACAAGCATGTCACTTCCATTCCACACCAGAGTCTATGTTCACAACGAAGGACCAGTCTGTTTAAGGATAATTCCTTGAATCCAATTAGGACCACTTGAATGGAAGAAATAACAGACCATTGCTCTTTGACCAATTTCAAATTTGCGATCCTTGGCATGCTGATCATGATGTGCAATCTGATCTGCTTGTTTATCTAAAACTTTCTTGGAAACATCTGCATGAAAGAGTGAGAACCGAGTACAAACTTCACGTTGAAGAAAGAGTGAGCTGGAATTTTGATTCGTTACTGCATGAGGAGTGAATCAATTAGTTAGAAGGAAGTCTGCTGGACTCTGAGCGAGAGTCCTTCCATCCTTTTCACTAGCTCTAAGAAACTGCTTGAAAGTTAAATTAAACTGTTCCACAGCTCGGTTCAAAGACAAATGTTAAGGTGCACAGCATGTATGCTGGATGCCATTCTTCTTCATGAAAACTTCAAACTCTTCTGAGGTGAACTGTGGTATAATATCAGTCACTACCTGCTGAGGAAGTCCATAGCTTGCAAATAAAAATCAAAGCTTCTTAATGGTTTTTGATGTTGTCGTTGTGGACATCTCATAGACCTCAGGCCACTTAGAGTGTGAATAAACTACTATCAGAAAGTGTTATTCATGAAAGATCCTGCAAGGTCGATGTGCAGTCATTGACAAGGCTTCACAGGCCAGGACCAGGGATGCATGGGTGCTGGTGATGGAGAATGTTTGTTCTGTTGACAGGAAACACAACTCTGCAATGTTCCCTATGTCTTTATGCATGCCTGGCCACCACACATAACTACAGGCCAAACTTTTCATCCACAAAGATCCCCGATGCTCTTGGTGTAGCTATTTCAGGATGTGTGATCGGTGCTGACTTAGTATAATGACACGTATTTCCCACATAAGGCAATCTCCCTCCACCATCAACTCATCCCAATGTTGGTGATATGCCTTTAGCAAATCACTGATGTGGTCAGGTCAAAACTTTGTTTTTCTTTGACTTCTTCCCAATTTCTGATGAAGTGATTGATACAGCTTCAATCTGTGAAATGTTAAACACAGAAGTTGTTTTTTGCGACATTCCAGTATTATCTGTCTGCTCAGGTAGGGGTAGGTGTGACAATCCATCTGCATTGGCATGCATGGCTGTTGACTTAAACTGGATTTCATACTGGTCGGCAGAGAGTGGACAGCCCATCGCTGCAGTCTTGCAGCTGCCAAAGATTGAATACCAATCTTCAAACCCAGTATAACCAGTAGCGGCTTGTGATTAGTAACAAGCAGAAACTTCCTATCATAAAGGGACTGATGAAACTTCTTAACTCATGGGAGTACATGTCTTACTGGAGGACATGTCTTTCATGTTGACGTTTCTTGAGAGAATTCATGTCTTTAAGGGTGAAAATGTCTTGTGGATGGCATATCTTAAAGGAGGATATGCATTACTGAAAGATATGTCTTACAGAAAAACAGGTTTTACTGATGAGAATGCCTCATAGGAGGGCATATATTACAGGAGGGCATGTCTTACAGGAGGATTTATCTTACTGGAGGGCATATTGTGGAGTAGTATGTGTCCTATAGGAAATTACATTTTATGGGAGGAAAGGTTTTTCATATCATGTGGGCATGTGTGGTGTTCCTCTTCTGTCTTATTCTGGAGCCTCAGTGTTGGTCTGGTAGAAGTTTCCATTAGACGTGATTGGCAACCTTCTGGTGTGTCATTGATTAGTCTATGTATCTCCCTGTTAGGTATTGCTGAAGCCGCAATGTATGTTTTTGTGGCATTTCACTTGACCTCTCTGTTTCAGTTCATTTTGTTTTAGATGCTTTTTTTCTTAGTGATGTTCTTTTTCTTGGCCTTTGTGATTATTAGAAGTGAACCTTTGAACCTTGTATGATGATACCTCTGTTTTCATCTACATATGCATATACGTTGATTTTCTATTGTACTAAGGCTCATGCAAACACTGATGCCCCTAGTAGGTTGCCTTTACCAGTAGAGCCGGCAACTATTGGGACACTCCCAGAACATGTACTAATAACAGAATACCTCAACAACTCACCAATACTGCAAAAGTTGTCTGTTTATGAACAAGAATAATTATGAAACTTGCTTGTGCTCAACAGTTTTTATTGCTTGCATGGCCAAGTCTCTGTGATTAAGAATTGGATCCATTTACATATAAGAAATTAGAGACTTTCTTCTTATGATGGATGTATTTATGGGGAGTCAGAGTTCTTAAGCATGAAAGAGAAGCCTTGTGGTAAAAATTGTATGAAATACACCCAGGAATGTCCAACATGAAGGGTTTGGCAAGGACATACGATTGGTGGCCAGGAATTGATTCAGATATTGAGAAGTCATTTCGCACCTACACTGAATGTTGAGCTTTAGTCATTACTACCAATTGCACCAATGAATCCATGGAAATGGTCGACTGGACTCTGATCTAAATTGCATTTGGATTTCATGGGTCCTTTGAAGATAGAATGGTGTGCATTTTAATTTATGCCCATTCAAAATGATTGAAGCATTTTGCACCCAGAAAGCAACTTCAAAAGTAGTTCTTGATGCACTCAGAAATTTATTTGTAAGTTTGATATTCCAGAATCAATTGTGTCTATTATGGTACACCATTCGTGAGTGAAGAATTGTACATTTCCTGCATCAGAATGGTATCAAACACAATACTTCCGCTCCATACCACCCAGCTTCTAATGGACTTGCAGAACATGCCGTCCAGATGGTAAAAAAAGAGATCTTAAGAAGATGATCTTCGGAGACAGTAATTCAAGATTTACAAAAGTTCTTCTAACTTACCACAGCTCACCAATGTTGGTGGGAAGGAGGTTGAGGACAAGATCAGATTTATTGATGCTGAACACAGCAGTAGCAGTAAAAAGGAAATAATTGGAACACAAATGTCAATATGACGCAAGAGTTAATGATCAAACATTAGAGTTGGGAAGTCTAACATTTTTGAAAACTTTGATCGTGGACATAGATGGTTGTGTGGAAGATTGAAAAGAAATTACTGCACAGGTTTCTTATCACATACTATTGGATCTTCTTCGGTATGAGAATTTCTTCTCTACTTGTTAACTTTCTCTCTGACTGCCTTATGTGTCAGTTTTCCAAAAGGTAGTCAACATAAGCTGGGTGGGCTGGTGTGGGAAGATGTTGAAGGAGAGAAAGTTTTCCTGTCAGTGCTGGGTTTGAACTCACTACCCATGAGTTGCTAATCCAAGTGCAGAACTACTCAGCCACCACACACACTCCATGCTATTGGATGGTGGAAGGTATCAACATTGTCATCAGGATCAGTTGCTTCTTAGGGTGATTGAATCTAATCCCTTGAATGAATTTTATGAGGCAACTATTTCAATACATTTATCAATTCCGTTCTCATCGATTGAAGAATCACTTGAGGTTACTGAGCTTGACACACACTCACATAACGAAATGAGTGATAGTAATAAAGCTCATGGAACTGGAATTTGGATCGCCATTATCCACAGGGAACCAAACACCTCCAAAAGAGATATCAAGCCAGTTGGACATGAAATGCAGGATCATATGTTGTTTACAATAATTTTTGTTGTTGTTTCTTTCTATTTAAGAGGAAAGGATTGTGGTATCTTTAATCATTTACTGATATAATTATTGTGGTCACTTTTATAATGATATTCATGGATGGTATATTTACCTCTTGTGATGTACCATGAACAATAGTTTTTGTTGAAAAGAACTTTAAGCTGTACTTGTAAGAGTAAGGGCTGTAGTGTTAAGAAAGATAAGACAATATGTAACTACATTATTATATCTTACTATAATTCATGTAGTGTGTCCATCCATCCGTCTGTCTCTTTGTCTGTTTGTTGGTGCATAACGCATCTCCCAGATGCCTTAACCAATTGTCCTGAAATTTTCAGGGGTTGCTTATAGGACCACTAGCCCAGTTTAGGTAGAATGTGGTTAGGACTAGGACACTAAATAAATTTTCTTATTCATAAGTAACAACAATTTGTAATTCAAATTGATGGTGATTTGACTATTGATTTACAAAAATCCCAATAAAAATGCATTTAGAATCCACAGTTGCTCAAATCTGCAGACAATTTTGGGGCAAAACTCTCTTTTTGGTTCAAATTGATTTCAATTAAAATTACTTACTGAAGTTAAGCACTGTTAGGCCTGCTCAGTAGTTGGATGGGTGACCACCTTGGGACAGGAAATCTTGTAGGTGGTTTCCCCTTTTTTTTCCTTATTTTTTTCCCCCACCCTCTGCTCTCTCTTCTTACTTTACCTCTAAGGTTGCAGATATGAGCAACCACTAAATTTGAAATTTTTCAACTCCTCACAAATTTACGCTACTTTGATTTGAAGTGATTCAAAGGGACATCTCTGGAGGAAGTTGTGTTCACAAACCACTCAGGCAGTTCAAAAGATACTAATTACTAGAGTTGCATTCATAAAAGTATATTTACTTTAGAAATGTGGCAATCCCCTACAAACATCACCAACCCCCACCTATGTATAACAGCAAGAAATTATAATCTAGGTGAGTTGAAATGAAAAGAACAGGGATAACTAGGGTGCATTCATAATATTTACTTTAAAAATGCCCCACAAACCCCCAACCCCCAACCCCCAATATAAAACTTTAAGCAAACTGAAGAGTTTGTAGCTACAGGAGGCCAAAGGCTGATTGAAAATCCACCTGTAGGGAGGATTTTTTGGTAGCACTTACAATTAGCTGAATGCCCAAGTGATGCCTACCCATCACCAAGGGTGAAAGGGATAATTAATAGATTAGGTGGGGCTAAGTTGATGATCATGCTTGATCTTGCCCCATTGAACTTCCATTAGTAATGCCTATTGCTATCAGAAAGGAAAGATACAGAAAGGGGGGAGGGGAAAAGGGTAGAAAGAAGGGGGAAAAGGGAGGCAGAGAAAAGATGGGGGGGGGGGGGGGGAATAGATGACTAGATGACTAAATCAAGCTCTGGCCACACTTGAGCACAGTATATTGCAACCAAGAGCCAAGGTTAGGCTTTTGAAGATTATGCTCAAATTTCTGCTTAGTTTTGTTTTCTTTTTATGCACCTAATATTCACCTATTTTTTCTCTTCATTCTACTTAATTTTCTTTTCAATATACCTATTTTTCTTAATTATGCTCACTGACAAACAGTTGTTAGCATTAAAAAGAAGAATGGCATAGTCATTCAGGATTCGAACCATTTCAAAAGTTCAAATTATCTCTAGTTGTGATTCTGGCTAAGTATATAACAATTCTAATAAGTGAAACTTGAGAGGTGTGAATAGGTTGCTACTGTGATGCAATCTAATGTATAATTTACAAGGTCATCTATTTATTTTTTTCCTAAAACTCCACCTATTTTTCTAATATTTTTCTCAGTTTTCTGAAGCACCTATTTCTCCCAAAATTATGCCAGCATAACCACCTTGGCCTAACCAGGTCCTTACCTATGAGAGTTTTGTATAAAAAGAAACAATAACATGCACATACATACAAATAGAAAAAGATAGATAAATAGATGGACAAATATACAGCAATACTAAATTTCACTGACTTAAAACCATCCACCGCCCACTCCAAGAGCTAATGTCAAATTTCATCCCAATCAGCCCAGCAGTTGTGCATTAATAGAAAAAAAAAAGGCTAAAATACTGCAATTCCAAATGTTATTGTCCTAAATTCTCCCCCACTGACTCCAACTAAGCATGCCATATCTTATCCCAATCAGACCAGCTGGTTACAAAAAATAGAAAAAGAGATAGATTGGTAATACTATAATTGCAAATTCTCTTATGCATATATCATTCCCCACTCACCCCAGGTGCTAACGCCAATTTCCCCCTCAAAATCTTCCAAGTTTTAAGGGTTAAGGTTTAACTATATAAACCTTAACCCTTAAAACTTCACTAGCTGATATTGCAACCAACTTATGGCACAAACCCAGCAGGAGCAGTTCATGCTTTACCAAGCTCAACGTTGAAAACTTAATTCTGGCTAAGCTTAACTAATCTGAATCACTCACTGCTTTCCTTTAACACTAACTGAAGTACTCCTTCATTTCATACTGGACCAGTCCATTGTCAGTTTCCTAGTTCCTCCTTTGCTCTCTATGGTAGTAACTAGGCAACCTCATTTTTTTATGTTGTTGTTGCTTCTGTATTTGCCATTTTAAAAATGAAGTTGACAGTGCCAATCTATAAAAATGAAGAAAAATAATGGTTTTGGACACTAATTTTTTGTTTAACCTTTATAAGAAATAATTTCACACTATACCATCCTTAAGGAATAAAGATTCAAATTATACAAGATTTATATAAATCAGAGCAGTGTAGCTCCTTATTAGTGCAAACAGACTGACAAACAAATCAACATAATCTATTTATAGATACATAGTTTTCTAGTGCCGATCAATTACATCCTTCAAGAATTGATGATGCAATTATTTAGTTCACAACTAGAGATAGCAAATTAACAAAATTGGTTACCTTAATATACAAGATATGAAAGTGTTATACAATACATGGTAAGCAAAGCACGAAAATAAAATTTTGAGGATTAATACAACATAAAAATAGCATCAGAGATTATAAAGATAAGACTCAAACTAAAAAATATATACACTTATTGCACGTCTTTATGTGATTGTGTCATACTAATAGTGTTTACTGCAATGGGATTGCTAAAACTGAGGTTTCTTTTCTTCTTTGCAAAACACTTTTTCCATAGTTCCTTCAGTTCTCTTATATTCACGACATACACAAGGTTCACTGCTGGAAATACAGCCATCAACAGAGTGTAGGACAGAGTTATCCCTGAAGCATTGGTCAGTTTTTCAAATTCAGAACGACTGCATGGTTCATTTGGATCGTGTCCACTTTGCTCACAGAAGAAGTGCTTTTTGGCACTTTTCACCATAATTGGAGTATTCTTGGTCGTCACAGTATATGATGTCAGGGCCACAACACACAACACCACATAGTAGCAGAACACGATGAGGAGTTTCTTCTGAGCCGTCCCAAACTGGAATGGATTACTTGATTTTTTGACCTTGACCATGATATTTTGCTATAAATAGAACAATACAATAGCATTATTACAGATTCAGCTAAACATCTTACTTTAACTTCTGTAGTGAGTGTTTGTGCATGTCTGGTTATCTGTCCATGTGTGATGTATCTCCTACCAGACACCTGAACCAATCATCCTGAAAAGAGGGTTGATCACAATTGGTTAGGGCTAGTATACTATGAACCCTTTACCATAAAACACTGTACACATTCAGCAAACATTTTGAAAAGGAAAATAATCATTTTATGGGTGACTTATGAACATGCAAGTACTTTCTGCGGGTACAGGATTAACAAACAGACTATGATGTTTAGTATCAGAGTTTATGTCATTCTATGGCATTAAAGATTTGGAGATGAAATAGTTTAGGTAGAGAAAAACACTTATTGTAGAATGTCTTAGCATTACATTGCAAACAGATATTTGATACTTAAATGGTGCAAGAAATATAACTTTAGTATCCATGGTAATAATTGATGTGTTTTGCAATTGCTATCTGACATAATGAAGCATACACTTACCCTGTGTATGGACCAGAAGATGATGATGATCATGGTGCATCCACATGCCAGGACTACATTAATAGGAACAAGAAGGGAATAAAAGATTACATCTGGATCTGAACCGGTACACACAATGGTAGGGAATCTGGTAGGCTTGAATCCCATTCCTCCAGAAATAAACAGGTCACTCCTGCTGCGAGGATTGGAGGAGTTTCCAAATGTATTTGAAGGATCCATTGCAAATTTGGCCATAGAAGATATTATTGGGACGAATGGAAGTAAAACTCCAAGGATCACACATGTTATGTGAATGCACTTGATCTTGCTAGACATTGTTCGAGCGTGGAATGGGAACACCACTTTCCAAAAGAGAGCAGTTGTATGGAATATCCACCACATTGTTAATTGGCCAAGTATGTACGTGAATAATATACCTAGAAATTGAATCAAATATAAATACAACAAATAATAATTGTGATTGAAAAAATTAATAAATTGGACTTGATAAATTTCCCATTTCAGAGATAACTGCTCTAAATTTCAGTCTTCCCATCTAAACTATCCATGTATAAGAAAGTTAATATCACCAATATTGTTGTACACTCTAGTTGTTTTAATAATTTGATTACAAATGGGATGATTAATTTAATGAAAACAAACACTTTAACTTATGGCATTGTGCTCCGCCAATCAAGTAAATCAACTAGAAGGGATATGCTTACATGGCAATGGAATAATAACACATTATTAATAGCAATCTAGCAATCTCTTCGTAATTGTGCGCCAATATTTAAAAATAAGTTTAGTCCATATCTTATTATAATTCTGTATTTGTTTGATTGCCTTTTGTTTGTTTGTTCGGCAAGTATTGGGCCTAACGGCTCAAATTTTCAGTGTTTAATGGGGGTTAACCTGTGGACATTATAACACAGTTTGGTGAAGATCGGTTTGTTTGCTAACTCTTTCCAGATGATTAGGCTGAAAGGGCTCAAATTTCAGGAGTTGATGGGGGTTACCCTGGGGGTGGTTTAAGGGAAGTTGGGTGAAGATCGGAGTTTCCTGGTTGTGGTCAATTCTTTATACCTGAGCAAACTATCCCACTTACTACAAACCACACTTGTATAAACACATAGGTCAGCAAAACTGTGCCCAGACCATTTTCAGTTCTTCCTCTTTACTTCTTCTTTAGTCCTGTAGGCCCAAGCAAGCATGTGGCATGAGATAGCAAACAGATTTACAATTATACTAAGAGGTCTTTGTTGTCTCTGTCCATAGGATGAGTGCTATGCTACAAATCCTTCAGGAAGTGGGGGGGGGCCCCATGATCAAACAGCTGGCCTGGGACACACATAGCACAGAGAAAATCTGGCTGGATGTGCATTCATACAAGGATTTAATGTGGAACCTTTCATTCCAACTGTTCAGCCTTGGTGTGCTAAAACTGTTGTCTTCCTACTTTGAATGCACAGTGCAGAGATAGGAGAGTCTTCTTTCAAAAAAATATTCTGTTTTACTATTTTAATGCAGAGAAGAGGTGTATGGGACCACAGTATCTATTAAGTACTGAATATTCTATTTATAGGAAGGAAAGCTGTAATATGTTTTAATCTAACTTGGTAGTATGTGGTTTGAATGCTAAATATTATCGTGTTAATGTTCTTTGTACATAGTGAGTGATTTGTGGTCATCTTTTTCATTGCTGAAAAAAAAAACCGTAGTGATTTGGACATATTTTGTGGTGATTTTGAACTGAATCCATCTGGTAACACTGGTCTTGAGTCGTGACTTTTTCAATAAAACTTCTGCGAACAAAGAGGTTCGAATTTTATTTGATTGAATATTCCACTCAGTGTGGCTACTTCTATTCACACTTCATGTGGGCATGTGAGACTAAAGTATTAAAAACAGAGCTTAGATAAATCGTGGATCTAAATACATAAAACTTGGCATACACACACATCATAACCCTGAGAGTGACACGGGCCGGGTCCAAATTGCCTATCCTCTTCCTCTGGGTGTGTCCGAGTATAAATGCCAGAAATGGGACTTGAATAAACTCTTGAACATAGGCTAAATCACACTCACACTTGGCCACACCATTTTCCTGCCAAACCACCAAACTGAATATAACGAGCTCTTCAAGGTAGCCAAATCCTACACAACGGATAGTTTGTTGTGGGGGAGGGGGGGGGATGGGTTTGCACACAAAAAAATAAAGAAAAAAAAAAGAAAAAAAAAGGGCTACTGACCACATCTCTCCCTGTGGCAATGTCAGGTCAAAAATGCTCAAAATGATTCAATGTAACTACAGTACATATGAACGGCCAAATTCATGAACCTAGAGACCTAGAAGCATTCAAACACAACTTGATTCTGGTAGTAAAATGGTTCACACTGGGCCACACCTCTTCTTATAATCATGTCATTACATCCTGGGCAATGCTGGGAATGCCTGCTAGTCTCTATATAATCCTAAAGTACAGAGCTTACATTAGCTAGTGGCTTGTATAAACCCAAGAATGATCAAGTAGCTATACCACAGATTTCAAATGAACTTATAATATTTGAACATCCCTTTCTAAGTAAATTTAATCAAACGATTGATAGTATGCATTAATTGGAGTGACATACACTATACAGGCAGTTTCATGTTTAATCTTTCATGGAAAGGGTAAATAAAATAATAGGTAGATAATTTGAATAGAAAAAGAATAGGTGGATCATAGAATACTAAGTGCAATCTTGAGAATACTAGAATAATAGTTTTAAAAAAGAGAATAAGTTATCATGGCTTCACTGTGCTCTCAGCGTGGACTGCAAGGGGCAGTCCTTTCATGAAAATTGGAAGGATGAACCCCTATCATCTTTGAAAGGTGCAGAGTCCTCAAGTGGATTCTTCCAACACATTTCATGTGCTACTGCATATCCAATGTAAAGACCATTTTGAACGGATGGCACCAAGTCTTCTTTAAAGGAGGCACACATTATCACTTTTATCCTCTCTCACTTCCCTCTCACTTCCCTCTCACTTCCCTCTCACTTCCCTCCCTCCCCCCCCCCCCCCCCCCACCTCCCTGATCAAATTTTAACCTGATTGAAGCAGAGTGCTTTTGCTTCTGCTTGTGACATATGAAGATGGTCATTCTAAATGAATTGTTATGATTGTTTAATATAATTATAAAAAATTGAAATAAGTACAAAAATAAATCTGGATACTTAGATAAAAGTTAATTAAATTTCTTAAAACAAAATCAATTACAGTTTCAAAATAGGGCCCCCAATGCAGCAAACGTTTCGAAAATACTTAATAAATACATGTACCTAGAATAGCAATTAATATAAGATTGACTCAGGTTTAAAATCCTGATCATTAATTTCACTATTGTATTTCTATGTGTCTGTCTGTTCTCCTTCTGTGCCTTTATGGGTAAAGGGTGAACATCAAACATCCCATTTTTAAAAATGAAATATAGAAAAGAAACAACAACAAAAATGTTGGTGACATACCACCAACAAGAGTAAAGGAGGAACTAAGAAGACAACTATTTCACCAGTATGGAATAATTACTGTTGAATAGTTACTGGAATAATTACCATGAAATAATTTCAATGGTGGTTCCACAAAGTAGCAGAGGAGTAAACTAAAGGTAAGCTAAGGAGCTTGGGATGAACTAGCATCTAGCATACATTCAGCTGAATAATAAAGTTTTCAAAAGTCTAGCTAGAATTCTGTATTAATTCTATTTTCAAACCATCCACTGCTAG
The DNA here is from genome assembly GCA_963969325.1 of Lycopodina hypogea. Taxonomy (NCBI): domain Eukaryota; kingdom Metazoa; phylum Porifera; class Demospongiae; order Poecilosclerida; family Cladorhizidae; genus Lycopodina; species Lycopodina hypogea. Next base: position 1,789,136 of record OZ017791.1, on the reverse strand, counting down.
CAACTATTGGGTATTCAGTTCTTTCTGTACATTGGAGTGATTGCCAAGGTTTCTTTCCATTGAAAATACTATATTTCACCTGCCCAGTTATGCCTGACTCTTCAGCAGCACAAGAAAATTGGCTGTCCAGTTAGTAGTGGTGGTGCCAGTTTTTGTGCTTTCTGAGATTTATTTGTTATTTTTTAAATTTGACTTAAAGGTGGAGCACCACCTATCCCCTAATTGCCCTGTCCCCCCCCCCTTCCCCCCCCAAACCCCTGGACCCACCACTGAGAAAGGAGTAATTTGTAAAGCTACTGTCTGGTTAGTCATGGTGGTAGGAATTGCTGCAGCTGTGGAATGAATGTTTGGCCTGCTTTTGTGCTTACTGGGATTTGTTTGCTGCCCTGATCTTAGTGATGGTAGACATAGTTAAACCTGAGTCATCATCAACAACATTATTCAAAATCAATATTTTTTTATCCTTTGACCAGAATTCCCTCCCCCCCTTAACTCCTTCATTAACAGATAAAATATTTTAAACAATAGATAGCACATTTTTACCTGATATGACACAGAAGGTGGTCACCTCCGTCACACTCTCAATTAAACTCCTTGATGAGCAGAAAAGCTTCTTCCTATCCATGTAGCCAATTATCACAACAGATGCTAAAATATTTTGAAATAAAGTTAATTATGACCTTAACAAGTCAATAACAACCACACAAATACTTACACAGAACCAGCAGGTCAGTGACTATGAATACGATGAAGTTTGACGGAAAAATGAACCTGTGAAAATAATATGTAATGTAAAATACAGATTACATATGTGACTGTGTGTGACTGTGTGTGACTGTGTGTGACTGTGTGTGACTGTGTGTGACTGTGTGTGACTGTGTGTGACTGTGTGTGACTGTGTGTGACTGTGTGTGACTGTGTGTGACTGTGTGTGACTGTGTGTGTGTGTTAATAATCTCACATTCTCTTGTAACTCAGACAAGAAATAATGATGTTCATCAAAGACACCAGAAATCCAATGACTGCAGATATGAAAACTGTAACTCTGAGGACTGTGGCTATATCTTCACTGTCCACTGCCCATGTGTGGCAACTCGGCACACAAACACTGGATCCATTCTCTCTGTAGAAATCTTCAGAACAGTCCAGCAGTTCAGGTGTAGTAGCATTATGGAAACTTTGATGTTCCTCTACAAAACACGTACAAAAAAATTGTAATCTTATCATAATAGAGCTAGAGATATATATATGTATTTGTGTGTACATATACATGTTTACAACAACTGGCCAAACGGCTCAAAAGATTTACCTGAAAATTGGCAGATATGATCTTCAGGTAAGGGAAATGTTTCTTTGCTAGGTTCCATTTGGCCACACTCCTTCATTCAAGTGTAGGAGGCCAAAGAGCCGAAAAAAAATGGATCTTTCACCCTTTACCTTTTACAAATGATCAGAATGCATGTCGTTTACACGCTACCATACCTAAGTGACTTTTATGTATTTTAACACCATTCAAAAAATATATATTAAAAGGGAAAGCATTCCAGCAAAAATTTCAGACCAATCTTTGAGGTGTATGGTAACAGATAAACCTGCATTACAATTGTCTTTCCCAGTTCCAGCTGCAATCCCAAAGCATGTGCATATACCTTGACAAACAAAAAAAAATAAACTAAATGGAAGTCCAGGTTGTGATTCTAAAATTACACCATGTATTGCTACTAAGTTAATTATGTGAATTAGATACTGATAATATTTTTTTTTTAATAAATTTAAAAAAAAATCATTTAGAGTTAAAGAACAAAATGAATAAGTAAACAAATAAACACAAACATGAGCCATTCTGCTATTAAAAACATTAATAAAAAAAATAAATTAATATGTCTAAAATAATTCTGCAGGGTTTTTTTTTTTTTTTGAGGATTTTGTAATCCCCTGAGCATTTCTTGTAAAAGAAAATAAAGTACATGTAAACAGCAATACGTCTAGGTTTTCAGTTCCAAATATCAGCTAAACTCTCTACAATGTCATGTGGAAGTTTTTCAGGTTTTTCTAACATTTACATGCATATACAGTGACACATGTATGCCCCTCCCCCCCCCCCCCCCCCCCCCCACTCGCAGACGGCTATCTCTATTTCTCCCCACCCCCCTTAGCTATTTTTCTTTTAGAAAACCCTGCTCTGCAAGGCAGACACTCTTGACAGATATTTATGGATGTATGCCCCCCCCCCCCCCCCCCACCCACCACCCACCACCATTCTAAATGTTCCTAAACTATATAGCATAGGCAAAATTAAAACAAGAGAAGGAAAAAGGTTTAGGCATGGTTTTACTGACCAAACTAAGTGCGTGTAGCCATGTCCTCCAACAAGACATATCCTCCAATAAGATACGTTCTCTACTAAGACATGTTCTCTTGCAAGAGATGTTCACCAGTTAAACATGCCCTCCAGTACTCAGGAGAGACAAACAGTCCAATATTTGGCACAGTGGTATTACATTATAAATACTATCTGTTATTACTTGATTTATGGGATGTTGTAGGGAATAGTATCATTGCCAGTTTTATGTGTCGTGTAACGCCATGTATCAGTTAAACAGTTGTGTGTGTGTGTGTGTGTGTGTGTGTGTGTGTGTGTGTGTGCGTGTGCGTGTGTGTGTGTGTGTGTGTGTATTCAGATGTTTCCTTTGACATACCCATGACTGTTGCATTTGTAGAATTACTGTCATTTAGTGCAGGACAGAATGAAGCTTCATCTGGTAACATTGAGCAGTCTGGGAGGTCAAAGTCAAGTGCTTTAACAATATTCCATTCCCGTTGACATGTTTCATCTCTGACCTCCTCACACTCACTCCTGGTAGGACGGATGGGGACCCCTGACTCACCACAGAGACCAAAAAGATGCAGACATATCAATGGAACAGCTTTACTTCTGCACTCTTCACTGGCTCCGATTGTTGTTAATCCATTTACCAGTTTCGTAACAACAGCTTCTTCATTCCTCATCACCAATAGTGTCCCCTCACGGTCAAGTGCACAGTCAGCAGACATCAGAAGATTAGTAAACTCTGTAGAGCAGATACCACTAGTTGCAGGATACTGGAGTGGTGAGGAGCATACAGAGTCTTCTGAAGAATTCAAAGAACCACTTTTGTTTGTGTTTGTGCTGGTTGTAGATGATACCTAATAAGAATAGAGTTAAAAGGCACAGAATATTTAAATATAATTCATGGTTGCAATTCAAGAAAAGAAGAAAAGAGTTACTTTGTTTCTTAAAACAACAACAAACACCGAAAACCAAGTCTATCACACTCTGCTATGTTCATTTGACCCAACCAACCACTACACTAATTATGGACTGACACCAATTTTAAAGGAATCAAATTGAAATTGTGTATTGGTTGTCTTTTTCCCCCCTGCACGTAATTTGAATACATACCATCAATTTTTTGTTATTTTCACAGGTATTTTGTAATGATTCACTTCATAAACATTTTCAGCTAATAATGCAGTCATAACACACACACTCTACCCTTCCCCCCCCCCCCCCCCCCCCCCCTCCCCCAATCCAACTGTGGTCACACGTGCACACACACACACACACACACACACACACACACAGACACACAGACACACACACACACACACACACACACACACACACACACACACACACACACACACACACACACACACACACACACACACACACACACACACACACACACACACACACACACACACACACACACACACACACACACACACACACACACACACACAAAATCCTATATAAAATGACAAATTAGTGCAAACTACTTCAAGGTGGAGGGAGTAGTGTGCCCAATTGCCTCAACACCAGCACATTTTGATATTAACCACACAAGACAGTTTGGGTCAGGCCTAAGTCAGCTCAATAAAAGTGGATGTCATAGCATGAGTGTACTACTGAGTATAGTACACAGCTATCAAGAGCTACTGAATGATAATATACTAAAGCATTATACGTACATTTTCAAGATAAGTATTAATTTTTATATATTAGGTAGAACCAAACAGTCTTAGGAAATTAAGGTAAAAATTGGAATCAGCAATAAATTCAGATTGAACTAAATGAGCATTTGCAAGGACCATATAATTCCAGAATGAAGAATCCAATTATGTTCAAATCTGAAAGACAATTTGAACAGTGATTTTAGAAAGAAACAATAAAAAAAAAATTTTAACATCAAAAATATGTGCATCAGTTAATTAATCAGCTTCATGAAAAACAACTGCCTATGGGAAAAATCCAAAACATTCACAAGATATTGAAAATGGAATACTCCCCATAATTATTATGGTACTAATGTCTGATGTCAAACAGTAATTCTAATAGCTCTTGTTTTGACCTGATACTGGTGAGGCCACCTAGCCTAGCCCTAGGGCATTCTTCAGCATTTCGGATGATTCTGAATGAAACTTCATATGAATGTCCCTTATGCCCTTGGACTGGATGTGACCAAATAATTTTGTTTTCAAAAAAAAAAAAAAAAAAAAAAAAAAAAAAAAGTTTGACAGGAAAGACGCAATAGAATGGATGACTACTGTACTACTGGAGTCAAAGAAAACTGGAAGATCTCCAACCTTACAGACCCATTATGGCCAAGGGTCATCAGTTTTGCGAACTTTCACCTCGAGCAGCAACAGCTGTTGCCTCTTTCCATAACTATTTATTAATATTATATTACTCGTGTACATTTCTATTAGCAGATTAGGTCATAAAGAGCACTACAGACATGTCCTTGCCCATCACTATAACAATGGCCAAGGCAAGTACAACAGTACCATTTTTGTGGTGAATGACAACATCTGTATTTTCCTTGTGGGACATACAGCTCTATTTTGACTAGTGTGGGATTAAAACATAAAACACATCTTTGCTCATACCTAATACACCACTGTTGTTGCTGGAAATTCTGTAACCACGGTTGACATAATTCCACTAACTCAGCATCATGCTAAGGTTGCTAAAACCACATGTTCTTGCTGGAGCTGCAAATTCAGCTGGTCACTGCCCTAGCTCTATACAAGACTACAGCCACATAATATAGTGGGGGTTACAGTAGTGTTCCTAGCATTGCATAGCTACAGGACTACAGCCATATAATATAGTGGGGGTTAGTGTACTTAGTGTTCCTAGCATTGCATTGGCTCAAACTTTGGTAAACCCATATTTCTTTATTTGGGGGAACGAAGGAGATATAATTTGAAAAAATTGTTGGAAACTGGAGTTTTATGACTTTGGGTCAGGAAGCAAAGCTAGCTATACTATACTATGCTCCATTTTTAAATTTCACAACATTGGCTATCCTTGCTACCACATTTCCCTTCCTGCTATATTGGTCACGAATTAGACAATATCTGCTCAACATGTATTCTGATCTTGCCTAAGTTCAGCTTCACCTATGAGCACTCCAATAGACCAATACATCACAACGTCATTTTCTACCAGTTTATGCATGAGCTGTAAGAGCAAGATAAGCAGCTGGAGAGAGAGAGATCCTTACTTTAATATATTCTATCATCATGAAGAAACTATTTACAGCAATATTCCATGCTATTTAATTTATATGTAATTTTTACTGAAACAAACATACGCAAAAATGATTGTGTCATGCTTTGAGATTGGACTACTGAGCATATCTTCCAATTAACAACCACCAGATTTTTGGCCTTGGATCAATTGGAGAATCTTTTACTCCACTTTTTAATGCTTATTTGGAAGGAAACCTCACTAATAGCCATGCATCGTGCATTTATGGGTTTGTGCAGAAGGATTTCATGTGGTCGATCAACCATTAGCAATCACTTTAAAGTTTATTGCGTTTATCCAAATTTAGAGCTAAATAATTAATTACGGATAATAGCGTAAACAAATACCCCATTTACCTTTAAAAACAACCACAAATTTACAAATGTATCCCCCTCCACCTTTACTTATGGGAGTACTGCCTATATTGCCTGCCCTGCATGCCCACATTGACCCAGTGCAACCCCAACTTTCCCTGAAGATTTCAGTCCAATGAACGTATCACCGAAGGGGAAGTGGTGTCATGCACATGTACACCAACCTAGTGGTGTCATACACATGTATACCTATCTACACTGGAAGATTAAAATCATTACTGGGTGTGGCGAGTAGGGTAAGATAGAACACATTCCAGAAATTTGGGATCGATGTCTATAGTCTATGTCTAGTTGGATCAAGAGTTTGTGGTGTATTTTGTTCTTTCGATTAACTGTCACTCATCATCCTTGCACAAGTTATTTTCAGCTTCATCCTAATCTCGTCAACACTAATGTCCAATAATCATTTAATGTACCATATCATCCATAGTTGTCAAAATAACATTTCCACGGCTACCACATGCCTATAATCTTTTTCTGTCAGCTAGCTGTTATGTATTTGAAACCTTTAGAAGTTTACCTTTGAACTTCTGGCAAAGCTAGTTAGGGTAAGGCTATGTAGCCCTTGACAGCAACATATTTTGATGTACCAGAGGCCCACTGCAGCTTTGCCTGCAATAATGAAGACACTGGTGGTCCAACAAAAAGAACTACTGCAGCTGTGCTGGCAATATTTATCATATAAATAGTCAAGCCACATGTTCTCCAAGGGACCAAAAATACCAACACATGGACACACCCACAGGTTGGGGTGTGGCCTTGTTGACAGTAGAACTTCATCCTAAATGAATGTGGGGTTACAGCAAAACCACAAAATTAAGAATTCTAGAGTTATGAACTGACCCATTTTAAGCAGACAGTGAAATAGAACAGTATTAGGAAGAATAGGTGCCAACTTTTCTTTACTTTTTTGAATAACTACATTCCATAATTGCAGCTGCTACATTCTCTCTCTCACTGTGGAACTAAACAAACCTCTGTGAATGAAGGAGAGAGAGGGAAGCTGCAGCAACTACAGTACTGAGTTGTGGGCATTCTCAAGTAAGGAAAATTATGAACTTGGCAGTAATTCTAAATTTATTTTGCTAAAGAAGCTAAACTATTTAGTTTTTTTCATTGATTTTTTTTATTTATATTTATTATTTATTGTTGTTATTTGTTCCTTTAACACTTACTCAAAGTGCTCCAGTTCAGCCCTGTTCCTCAGGGGAGCCATGGTGTCATACAGAGGTAGTGTGTGCCCTGGGATATCCTCCCCCCACAGAATTTTTAAGAAAATGATGACATTGTATGGCTTTATGAATGAGTAATGAATACATTAACTGATTTTTTTTCCTTTAAAAATGTCTTGTACTTGCTGGAGGTCCACTGATTTAAGATCAGGTCCTTCAAGTTCGAATCTCATTAGCTTGGCCAGGTTAATGTCTCTGGTCCTGTTTCTCAAGCAAGTCTTAATAAGGACCTCTCTACTGTTGCAGTTCCAACTGGATAGGCAAGCTAAATATTGAGACTCTTGATGTGCTGAGTGTGGCATGTTAGCAACTTAGAACAAACCACCAAACCACACAAGTTGTGAAAAAATTTATTTTTGGCAGTAACATAGAATCAACATCTATTATATATTTTGGTTTGTACGTGTGTTTGTATGTATGTTTGTATGTATGTGTGTCTACGTGTATCAGCCAACCCCATGGACCAAAGGGAACGGAAATTTCAAGGTTTGCACCCAGCACACCAGGGATGGTTTCATGCCCAAAAAAATTGGATACCACCATCCTCCAGTGGGGAGAAAAAGGAAATCAATTCCAACCTGGAAACTAATATCGATTTTAAACTAAAATTGTTCATTAGCTAGAGTCTTCCAGTGGAATTATATATTAAAAAACAACAACAATAACAACAAAAAAAAAGCCTACAAGAAAAATAGCCTAGCAGTGGTTAAGGCACAGGTCTATAATGTGGGGAAGTCCTGGTTCAAATCCAGGACTGTGCTTGTCCTCTTCATTTTCCCCCTTTATCATTTCCTTTTATTCTTCAATCCATTCTTCCTTCTATCATTTTTAATGCCCTTGGTTTATGCTAACTGTTGATTGTTACTATGCAAACGCATTACAAAAATAAATAAATAACCCAAGAGAGTTCCAAACTTATAAATTTGATTATTAGCAATCTAGCTTCCAGTATTACACCACGCATCAAAAAAAAAAGATACTGACCATCCTGAAAAATCAACAGGAATACTGAATGCCTACTTATGAGCTGCTTTTATTTGCATGAAGTACAAGGCCATGCATGAAATGGTGTTTTGAGCGGCTTCTAAAATGTTTCATGCTGACATCAGCACAGGCGTTTGGCCGGGTATACCCTGCTAGTTAATCATGATAAAGGGTGTGTTTAATAGTGGGCGTGGTCATGGTGAAATATCTTTCCTCCCCCACCTGACAAAAATGTCCTGCACAACACCCTGGAAAGAACTTCTTCTTTGTTTGCTTTCTAACCACCATTTAAAAACTGGGTTGTTACGGTGCTGACCCTTTACTGATTCTAACTAAATTCACCCAAAGAAATACCAATTTTGACATCCAACTTTTTTTGTTTGACCTTTTCAGGAAATTATTTTAAACTACAAACCATCCCTGGAAGTTAAGAATTTAAATAATATAAGTTTTATATAGATAGGAGCAGTGTAGCCCGAGATAGGTGTGAAGAAGCAAACAAACAAACATCCAATAATATTGTATAATTCGTCTGTTATTACTATTTAATTAGTCTCTCCTGTTTGCAGCTGTTGTGATTTTTGACTGTGTCATGTTGACTGTGTCATGTTGACTGTGTCATGTTGCATAATCATCAAGAATTATTACTGAGCTAGGTGGTAAGTTTGGCAATAACTGTTCTGAAAACTGCTCTACACAACATCAAGTGCTTTTCTTACTATGATTGTTGGCACTGCTGGTCTTAGAATAAAAAAATAATATTTCAGCCCTCAATCCCACTAGCATGAACCACAATCAACCTCTAATCCTATCCACTTAGGTCCGTCATCCTCCTTGCTATCACTGTCCACCCATATGTGTCTGTTACTGTAATGTTCCTTTACCCATGTTTATTAGTTTATGCAAAGGTTTTCGTTTTCGTTTTCTTGTTGTTTATGTATGTATACCTTGTGAATAAGTATCTCTTAGTTCAGTGAGGACATGTTATTCATAAAATTACCTTTTGTTGGTTTGTTTTGTAGAAGAACTGAATACAAATGGACTTCAGGTCAACAATTTCATACAGAATTTAGAAGCTAGTATAGTGTGATATAGTTTGACTTTGATGCAGGATGTTGGAGTAGTCACAATGTCATGGGGTCACAACTTTAGCTCGAGTCACCAGCTCTCTTCAAATTACTTCAGTACTTGTGGTTTTACCCCAAAAAAAAGGATAGTTTGTATTGGCTAAAGCAGTAGGTTGTGTTTAAGCTGGTGGTAAGAGCTAAAGACTGGCAAGATTTAGAGCTGGAATAAAGCTGGTGCAAGAGCTCAAGTTGAAGATGAAATAAAGCTGGTGGTAAGAGATAAAGATGGCAATTACTAAAGATGGTGGGAAAAGCTAAAACAAATGGAACTGTTGAAGTCATTAGAATATTAGTGCAGTAAAGATCAAAGCACATTCAAGTGGACAATTGATGCCTTTCATTGGCACTGGACACCCCTCCAACTTGACAAAACAATATACTGTGACACTAACTAGCATATCCAATTGGATAACAATCAATTCTAAATGTAGGCCTGAATAAGCCACAGATCAATGTGTGTTCATATATTCAATTCCAGCACTTTGCAAGGTCAAATCAGGGTTGGCATCCCTGACTGTATTAATCTGACATTGTAATTGTACCTATGTCATCAACATAACTCAAACTATTTCATATTATTATGCCAACATCTAATTATCCAAATTCCAAATTATGGGAATTATGACAACTTTGTTCCATAGATCTCATGTAGTCAGACCCCTAACCACATTTCTTTGCTGGGAAAGGGTCTGAGTTACTTTAATACGAATATCCATTAGGACATCTCCAGATATCAGTGGGAGGGAAGGAAGGGGTGTTGATTAGTTCAAAATACATTTTAAAACAGACACGAAAATAGAGTTGCTTCATGGGACAAGTAACCTGACAATACATGTATGATTACTCGCTGGGTGAAAAAACATGGGAAACTCATCTCTGTGATGGTGACAAAACACTAACTTCTGAGGCTGTTTCCCTGATCATGTGCCATCACTTATTACAGACACTCTGTAGGGGAACTCTAGAATATTTCCACAAGTGTCAATCAAGAATATTCTAATATATGGGAAATGTTATCAGATCAATTGCATTAAATGTTGAACTCAATCTTTAGAAACACATCCTCTTTTCATTATTGCAATATTAAAAATTTTAAAAAACAGAAAAGAAAAGAAGTTGCCACATTGTTTTTTCCAGGAGATGGGTAGCCTTTATTCTTAATCTTAATCAGGTCTATCAGCTCTTTGAAGAACACCACAATTTGGCTGTTCTGGTTCCAAGTACCCGCACTGACTGACTACCTACCCTGGATGTTTCCGTGAATAAACTGGCAAGAGATCGTGGGAGTAGGAAGTATTAATATGGTAGGAAGGGAAGAAATGGATAGTGTCAAAAAAAACTGGTATCTGTGAATCAGCAGCTAACCACCATGAAACAAACTGGACAAGCTGGCTGTTGCTATGTTTGACCCACACCACGAAAAAAACAACAAAGAGGTTTGCATGCATAAATTAACTTAAGAAGCCAGTAATCAAAGCTATAGCAAGACCAGAGATGACTTCAGAAGATCCCTTCTGTAGCTGCTGCAATTCTGAGTAGTAATGTTTCATATATGGACATCAGAACTAATGATATTGATTTTAATGTACCCATTATTTTGATGACATAATATTTTCCTCCTGGAATTCACATTCCTTAAATCCACATGATTTAGTGCAATACAAATTTCATGTTTAAGGTGATTTAGCAAAGGGCAACCACTGTGTAAAGAAAGACCAGGCTAATTATACTTTAGCATGAAAATACAGTATATATATATATATATATATATATAATCAAAAATGGGGATTCTAAATCAAGCCAGGCAAATCTGAGGCCATATTTGGACTCAGTGCGTTCCTGCAGATGTCCAAGAATCAAGAAATTCATGAAATAGTGAGTTCTTGCATCTTTGCCATTTTACGCACCATCATCAAACAATAAGTTGAATACCAACCTAAAAAATAAAACAACTTCTCAAAAAAAAAAAAAAAGGAAGTGTCCCTTTCACACCAAAAAATGTATACATAAATATATCAAAGAGAAGAAAAAAAACGCAACAAGTGTTGAAAAAAACAAAACAAGCGTCCCTTTCAAGACAACAAGAAACTCTACAAAACAGACCAACATTTAGAAACTCTCCACTCTCAAACAAGTGCACCAAAAGTAATCTCTAGTTGAAAAAAGTAAGTTGTATACCACATTACTAACATATATTGAACCAGAAAAACTAATTTACCCAAACCTGTATGGTCCTATGCATTCCTTAAAATTCCTAATCTTCTCAAACCTACACAAGGAATTCTGTACAGTAAAAATAATACTCAGTTGGAATAAAGTAAGTTGTACACATCTTAACTAACATTTATTGAATCATAAAGACAAATTTATTTAAACCTATCTGACTTTATACATTCATTTACATTTACTTTTTAAACTCTAATCATCTCCTACAAAAATACATTTTCATGAATGAATTCCACAAAAAAAAAAAAAAAAAAAAAAAAAAAAAAAAAAAGCACACTATTTATGTAATCCTTACATAACACACACACACACACACACACACACACACACACACACACACACACACACACACACACACACACACACACACACACACACACACACACACACACACACACACACACACACACACACACACACACACACACTCTCTCTCTCTCTCTCTCTCTCTCTCTCTCTCTCTCTTTCTCTTTCTCTCTCTCTCTTACACACACATTCTCAACATCAAACAAAACTGCAACTATACTTAATTAACAACTTGCAGCAGTTATTCAGTACTGATCTAGCACTTAAAACCACACCACGTGATTTCTACTACCAATTCAAATAAAAAGCAACCAACGTACAAGCCATTTATCTTTAATAAATATTTCATTACTAAAAAAACGCTACCAACATCACAGAAGCAACTAATACTATAATATAAACAACAGCAATGATAAATATCATCTGGCTAAATGCAGGTTTCCATTATGACACAACCACTGATTATGCAAGTAATGACAAGGTCACCATTGGAAGGATGACAGATGTGTGCTCACACTGCAATGCACAGAAATGGAAGAAAGAACCACCAACACTCTGTTGCTTCAGTGGAAAGGTGAGACTCCCACTCATCGAGGAGCCCCCACTAATGTGAAGAGGCTACTTGAAGAAAACACTGCAATTAGCAAGCATTTTAGAAGAAATATCAACAAGTATAATTCTGCATTCCAGACGATCTCCTTCCGAACAGAGCACAACTTAACCAATCATGGATTATTCACCACATTCAAAATTCAAGGCCAATGCTAACACAAAATTGGAGGACTACTTCCAATTACAGATGAAGAACCAAAGTTTGTTCAAGTGAATTCATGGGAAATACACAAAAAGAGGTCAAATAATGAAACAGACATGTTGGTGGAAACCTTGATATGAATATAGTCACTGAATTGCAGGAAATGCTTCATCGAAAGCTTGCCTATGTGAGCATATTCAAGTATGCTCTTGAAAACATAGCACTGCCAGACCACAAAGTAATAATTACAGCGGACACGAGACCAGCCGGAGAACATGAACGTCGCTACACTGCACCATCAGTAGATGAAGTTACCATCATCCTCGACAACCAGCAGCATGGGAACAGAGACATAGTTTTGAGGCAAAGATGTGGTTATCTCAATATAATCTCAGAAACACATCGTGCCTACGACTCATTACAATACCCTCTGATGTTTTGGAAAGGCCAAGATGAATATAACCTATCCTTACGACAAGTAAAACCAGGAAGATATGAACAAACAAACAAGTCTGTCAGCTGCAAGGACTTCTACTCCTACCATTTCATGGTACGGGAAGGAAACTTCAACCACCTACTCAGATTAGATAGGCTCACCTGCCAACTAATGGTAGATGTCTACGCAAAGGTTGAGGCAGAATGTTTACTCTACTTGCGGAGAAATCCAGCCAGACTGAGAGCTGAACAATATGTACATACACCTTAGGGATGCGCTCATCAATGATAACATCCATCCACAAAACATTGGGCAGCCAAGAGTTCTCCCATCAAGCTTTATCAGCATCCCATGCTAATGACTGAGCACACACAGGATGCTATGACATATGTACTCAAATTTGGCCAACCTGATCTATTCATCACCTTCACGTGCGATCCATAGTGGGTGGAAATTGAAAGAGAATTGGAAGGAACAAACACAACAGCAAGATTGCGACATGACATCATACCCCGTGTTTTTAAAAGGAAAAAGACAAACTCATGTAGCTATTAAAAGATGTTAACATCTTTGGCAAGCTTAATGCTTACATGTATATCATTGAATGGCAAAAATGTGACAGCCTCCACTCACACACCTTCATGTGGTGCAAGGAAAAGATTAGGCCTGACGACATTGACGAAATCATCTCAGCAGAGTTACCACACCCCAGATATACTGATACCTCATGGCCAACTATACATAGGTTGTTCAAGAGTGGGCAACCCAAAAAAACCTATTTCATTTAACTCCTGGAGGAAAGACAAAGAATGTAGTTTATCCTGAGGCACTAATCAACTGAAATGGTCAAGTAATAACAAAGTAAGAACATGAATGAATACAACATAAAATTTCCTACCATATGCTATCGATTTGTACATTGTATTGAATTTAACATGACAATGTACATAAACAATAAATACACACCACACCACCATGTGCACTAATGCACACTAACACAATTAGACATGCACATATCAAGAAAACACCACCATATTTGCTCTTAAACACTAACTCAATAAGATTACCAATCATTGAAAGTATATACAAATATATACTTTCACAAAATCAATCCAACACCATGACATACCACATGGCTATCCAAAGCAATAAAGTAACATTGCATAATATAAACTGTTACATTGACAAGTCTAGATGAAAAATCAACATATCTGGAATACAACATTCAACAAGTTATGAAACAGATAAAAATCACAACAATGTTCATTAATAAAACTATTCTTAGACAATATTCTTAATAATAAAAAAAAATGTACTACCTAGCTCCATAATTAACACTATTACACTCATTAATTTACATTAATACATAATAATCAAAATGCACTAAACAAATGAAATAAACTGAATTATATATAAATATAATACATAAAAACCCAAGTAAATATGTACATGTAGAAGACAATTTTGTGACCACAGCCCACCAAAGGTGGTTCCAAAAACTGCCCATAGTATGTATATATATATATATATATATATATATATATATATATATATATATATATATATATATACATATAATTTTTTTTTTTTTTTTAATAATACTTTCTTTTTTATTTAACCACCAGTGACCACCCCTGCACAACGCCCTGGCTACGCCCCTGAATTATGAGGTTTCTCCTCCCTCTCACATTTGTTACAGCTGAGGCTAAAATAGCTCTAAAAATAAAGACTTTTTCTTTTCTTCTTTTTTTTATCTAGGTGTGTATGGACATCTCGCTAATTCTCGGCAACATCAACAAAACATTAGCCTTACCTCAGATATTGGTAAATGGTAAAATAATATAGGTAGGGACAGTAGAATCCATACTGCTGTAATAAGCACACAGAGAATCACTACTTCCACCTTACCACGAGGATTCCAGCCCATTGCAGATCTTTAGCTAGTTTTAGGCAGGAGAAGCTGTACAGAGATTGTGCGGGCAATTCTACCAGTTTTCTGCATACCCTTATATTGGTAATATCAACCTAGCTGACTCACTGTTACGTGCATTTCCATCCGGTTGTGGGTTTAGAGGTACCGGTCGAAAGAGGCAGGGAAGAGCCAGAGACCAGAGTACAAACCGCAGTACAAACCGCAGCCTTTTCAGTCCTTTTTTTTTCCCCCCCCCCAAGTAGACAAAGCTGCGCAGCCACAGCAGTGGTCACTTATTACAGAAAATAAATAAGAATATTTGCTACTTGTAAAAAAAAAAAAATAATAATAATAATCAAATTTATAGAGTAGTATTCTTTTTCTCTTTCTTTTTGTGTCACTCAAACGAGGTCTTTTGAAGGTCTTTTAAAATTAGAGGATGAATTCTCAATACTTTCCGTGTAACAACTGAGCCAAAATTAGGAATAAGGTTAAGTTGCTTGTTTCTTGGTTGTTACTTCATAAAGTTTCTGAACACAAGTTGTGGACTTTTTTTCCACATGGAAGCAAGGAAGATTTTTAAAAAGTACTAGACAAAACCTCTGTTGTCTGTGGAATATTTGTCCTTTCTTTTTAGATCTAGAAGGGATATTTTGGTGCCTACTAGAATACACAAGAATTAATGTACAGCTTCATAAAATCATATATAGTGTTTCATAAAATTGGACAAAACCCTTTTCCATAAACTGGAGAATAGTTAATTAGTTCTGGATTTACACTTCCACTTGTGAAAATTTTTTACTGCTATATTTATTCCTCATGTCTATGGGAAAAGTTCCCCTAGTGAAATTTGTCCTCTATGTGTAGCTATAGCTACACATACTAAAGAACTGGAATCCAGATAGAGATATCACATCATGCAGACAATTTTCTCATTTCTATTTAGTTAGCTATATGTATGTAGCTACATGTATACTTTGTGGGTTTTGTTATTCTTCTTCAAAGGTTGTGAAGCTTATATATAGCGATCACAGGTTGATCATTATATTAGTAATGGTATTGGACAAATAGTCTATACTGTGAAGCACGAAGTCTGTTTTGCCTATCTGTCTGTCTGTGTATCCTTGATTCACGCTTGCAGGATTGAAGTTAGACCCACAAACCCATATATATTTAGAATCAGTGTCACCAGGGGAACGCCTTGAGTATGTCTATATGGCCGAACCCATATCTGTATTTTTTTAAAGCCAAAAATGGTACTTTTGCCAGAAAAAAAGAATGGAGCTACAAGCCTAAAATTTGACATGTAGACACAACTTGACTGTGAATAGCATGGGGTGGGTCCTATCTGGCCACACCTCTTCCTCTTTGTGTGTAAGGCTAAAAATACCAAAAATAGTTCTTCTAAAAAATATATTTCGACCAAATCACATGTTCACTATTGTTTTAAAAGTCTACAACATATGATTTCGAAGCAGACATATTTTGTGACTACAGCCCACCAAGGATGGGCTGCATAGCGCTGTATCTTCTAAATTACCAATGCCAAGAAAAGGAATAAAATGATTAAAAAAGGTTATATATCAACTACTAGTATTCACAAATACCAAAAAGAATTTTTTGAGATTTCTGGTTATTACATTGCCTGCTTGACTAAACAGGCACAAATATAATATATCTGTAGATTGTTGGTTATATTATTCCGATTTTTAGACTTGATATGATTGAATATTTGCTGTAGGTTTGTATATTAATCTGATCTATATTGGACAAACCTTGTTTTCAACTATAAATCCTGACATTGCTTGAAGCAATGTCAGGATTCTCAATTGTATAATAGTTTGTTTGTTGACAGATCATTACAGTAAAAAGGAAGGAACACTTTCTTGCCAGTTCCAACACCCAGGAGTGCTTTCAAGACAATGGTGTCCCTAAAGTCTGTATTTCCTCATTACTGGCACAATCTAAAATTGACAATAGAGTGGATAAATGTTAACCAAATATAATGAAGTATTATTTGTATACAATATATTGTATATGGTATACTTAGGTTAATTGAATTACAAATGTAATTTGGATAAGAAATTCGATCACAAATTACATAATTGTTATTCCTCTTATTCTAATTTTAATGTGTGTAATTGTAAATGAAATATATTTTAATGCATGTAATTGTTATTGACCAAACTTTTCAATTACAAATTTTATTTGTCATATTCAATCAGATTTTTTTATTTTTATTAGAATGTACATTCGTTCAATGTGCCAAACAAGTTTTCACTGACTTTTTTCTTCCTGATGGTGCTTATTGTGGCCATATTGCACAACCATCAATCATCACTACTGCTGTACTAATGGAGGCCGATAAAAAATATTAAGCAGGATGCAGCAGAAGAAACAAAGGATCATAACTACTTTAAGTGGCTACAGAGCTACAGAAATTCAAAAAATCTGGCCCCTATTAAAGTTTTACAGTATCTAGAAGATGCGAGCAAAGATCCCTCCTCTCCAACACTTTCCCTTAATCTAAAGCATTTCTGAGGTTTAACACTACTGTGCCACCCTCTGTTCTAGTTGAGTGATAGGTTTCATGTCTCAATTATCCTACAACAATCCTCTTACAAACATCTCATGGAAAACTGTCACATTCAACTTTTTTTAAATTTTAAAAAATTTTTTTTAATTATGTTCCTTATGGCCAATACTAAGCTTTATATAATTATTACATTTTATCAGGAAAAGTTTTTAAAGTAGTTTAAAGAGTAATTGTAGTTGCACAAGAGCTGCCTGCACTAAGACTTGGAGCAAGCAATTGTTATAATATTTATCAAAATATTGGTGCTTTAGATTGGGAGAAATAATCGTTTAGAACACTTAGGATGAGGTTGATGTTGTGTTAAGATTTACAATTTTTGGATTTCCATGCAGTAAAACCATTTAGTTGCAACCACTTAGATGTAACAACAAATTTTGGTTTTTCCATACAGTAAGCAATTTGTTAAAAATCAGTTCTTGACAACAAAAATATGTACGTCACAACCCCCCCCCCCCCCCCCCCCCCAATACACACACACAATTCCAAGTGTTTCCTGACCTGGTGCCACAGGTAATTACAGTATTTGTAATTTATATTTCAATTACATTCCCCAGTCAGTAATTGTAATCGTAATTCAATTATAGTTCAGATTGAGTAATTGTTACCAATTAAAAAAAGAAGAAGTAATTGACCCAAGTCTGCCATATGGTAGCAGAAAGGTGGATCTCTCCATGGTGATGAGCAACCCATCTTGTGATGGGATAGGGGGAAGATTCAAGCTTCAGACAATTAGGATTAACAGTGTAGCTAGGTGATGCAGTTTTATGTGAGTTCCAGTATTCAAGGAAGATTAGAAATACTTCCACCACTGGTTACACTGCTGTGTGTGTGGGGGGGGGGGGGGGGGGGGGGAAGAAAGCGAGGGAATAGTATTCTGTGGGCAGGTGTGCTTTTTTTTTCTTCTCATCTTCCTGTTGTGGTCCTGCCTCTCCAACCAGAGGAATGGAAAGAGTAAACATGTGCCTCATGAGACACATAAGCTTTATATTGGTTCCTCTTCTCCACATCTTTCTGAAGCTTGTGCAGCTGCTCTTCAAGTTGGTTGAGGTTGATTAGGCAATGATATATTTGTTATGCAACTGCAATGGCATGTATTTCTGCTTTCTATTACTTGCTAATCATAAATAGGGAAATCTATCCCTAACCTTTACCAAATCCTCCCCAAACCAGGCATCTGGACCATCATCTGGGAGATGCATGAGGCATACATAGACAAAGAGACAGATAGTTCATATGAATTATGGTAAGATCTACAGCTTACTTTTGTTATTTTTCTAAATCTGGTATGGTTATTTATTTTTTTTTTCACCCAGTGCATCATGGTAAGCATATGTAACTTAATGAAGTGAGAAATAATTAATGGAAATTGCAATTCACAGATGAATGCAGCTGCCACCAAAGTAATCATACATCACCAACGAGCACCAACTATTGCTTTCCTACTCAGGCATATATTATTTTTGTATCTTATTATATGCAGTTCAAGAGAACACTCAGATGTTCTGGTCAGTACATTGGCATAATTAAATTGTGGATAGTTTGGGACTATTTGCACATATACAGGGTGGGACTTCCTCAGAAAGAACAAAAATGCTTGTATGCAGCCGAAGTATTGCATCTGTAACTCTGTCATCATAACTGAGATTTAGTCTCACTATGTATATATAGGTATAGGTATAAGAAAAACAATTAAAAGTTGAATAAAAGTATAAGAATAAAAGGTGACAATTGTGATGCATAGAACAGATACAGTAACGTTAAAACAACGGGTCACATCGTTAAGAAAACAGGAGCTATTTATTTTTCATGTCTTCCTGATTGTCATTCGGATGAATTTCATTGAACTCCTCCATGCATTCATTCCTGTCTTCCTCACACCAATTCTCTTGCTCACTTTCTCCTGCAAGCATGTCCCTGGTATTTCTCTTCTCCCTTTCGTCAGTGTCCCCTCCTACAGCGGGAGCTGTCCACCATTCCTGCACACTCTGTGGACCCTCTACAAGAGGCTTGACAATATCATGTGCGGTTGGATATATCACAGAGTCCCTGATGAGGTAGCCTCTGTCGCTACTCCTGTAGGCTACTCGTATGCGATCCCTCTCTGTGTGGGGGCACTCCCAGTTAGTCTGTGTTGTATCAGTTGATATGTCATGCAGAGCGAAGGAATACATCGGCTGCAGCAAGATGAACGAACTCTCCACTCCGAATGAGTATCTGTGAGACGTGGACAGACAACGATTGAATGTTACTCCCTAACATTTATTGTGACTGCTATTACAGATAACCCCAAATCACACTTCTACTACAATTATGTTGGTTTTAAACATGTACACGAGCATCAAAAGACAGATTGTTTCAAGTTTTTTCCCCCCAATGATATATACTGGAGGCCTGCCCAAACTAAAAAATAAGGTTTGTAGCTCTCTCCAGCAATAGAAGGTTACAACTGCTTCTTTCGTCCACACTGGCGTAATGCTAAACCCTCTCTACACTACCTGGTGGGCTGATCAATTGCTTGAAAAGCACTACTCCCCTAATTTCTCTTGATTTTTTTAGGGGGTTTATTGCTAATTGCTGCAATGGAGATTTTGTTAGCAGCTAAAGTCCTAATAATGCACACCAACAATAAAACCACAGGAATGTCAAATAAATCATATGCTAGCTCGCGAAGCAGCTGGCCAGAAGTCACTTTACCATGCCAGAACATATAGGGGGGAAATTTCCCCTAGAGACCCCCCCCCCCCCCCCCCCCCCATAAAATTTGGCCCAACTGTAAGTGGTTTGTGATGGCCTTCATGATACAGTACGGAATAATAATTATTAACTCGATGTTCAGAGTTAATGCTCAACATTTGATTATCTGACTTTGCTCTTTAAACACCTAGACTTTCCTCAAAATTAGCTTTACCTAACTATGGCTCCTCAATAGCAATATATATTAGTCTGCTCTGTAGAGTGGACAGACAAAATCACAAATGATTTGACACACACACATGCATATGCATGCACACCACACACAATGAAAATAAACCTTTAGTTAACATGACATGTAAAAAAAAGGGGAGAAAAGAAAAAAAAAATTGTGAAAAAGAAGGGGAGCAAAAAAATGGAAGTAAAAAAAAGAGGAGGTCTGATCCAGCATGGCAGGCATCATTTTTTGTTGTTGCATGAGGCACCCACGCACCCCTCCCCCTCCCCCACTGAAAAATCCAGTATTAATCCCTGTCCCCCAACAAATTGATAACCAATCAATACTTCCATACATGCTTGAAACAAGAGTAACCACTAAATTATAAGTAAATTCACTCGCTCTAAAAAATACCCCAAATAAGGTCGAATTTGATTCACTTGTACCACAGAGCACAGAATAAGCTACAGAACATATTAAAAAAAAACCGCCAAAAAAAAAAAAAAAAAAAAAAAAAAAAAAAAAAAAAAAAAAAAAAAAAGGAAATTTTTTTTGAAAGAAATTATTATTTACAGTGGAAAAAGACAGTATTTGAAAAAATTATAAATGGACAATCTTTGAAAATTCAAATTTATTGTAATACCATTTTTTAAAAAAACAAACAAACTTACTATAATTCACGATTTGTTTTTTTTTGTACAATTAGCTCCTCCCAAACTGCTGGAGGGATCTTCATTAAACTTTCAGGAATTGATCAGGGCACCTCACTGCACAGCCTTGTGAATTTCGTTCAGATCAGGTGGCTATGGGTGGGTTTTGTCAATGGGTGTGGTTTACTGTAGGGCAGATTTTTAACTAGTGTAAGTTAATTAGCCATGTAGAATTCATTGGGCATGTTTAGTTGCATGTATGCACTGGGTAGTGTCTGGCCAAACAAGCCAACATGTCAAAGTTTGTTAATTATCTCAGCTATAAATGAACACTGTACTTGTGTTATAGCTGCTTATATTGAAAGGCCCACAAAAAAAGGAGAAAATTCACACTCATTTTATTTTGGGTGGGCAAGAGCTTTTAAAAATGCGAGTGAGTTGTGTTGGTTATGAAGTTATGCACTCATGGGCCTGCACCCTGTGCTGGTACCTGTGGGACTGCACCCTGGGCTGGTACCTGTGGGACTGCACCCTGGGCTGGTACCTGTGGGACTGCACCCTGGGCTGGTACCTGTGGGACTGCACCCTGGGCTGGTACCTGTGGGACTGAACCCTGGGCTGGTACCTGTGGGACTGCACCCTGGGCTGGTACATGTGGGACCGCACCCTGGGCTGGTACCTGTGGGACTGCACCCTGGGCTGGTACCTGTGGGACTGCACCCTGGGCTGGTACCTGTGGGCCTGCACCCTGGGCTGGTACCTGTGGGACTGCACCCTGGGCTGGTACCTGTGGGCCTGCACCCTGGGCTGGTACCTGTGGGACTGCACCCTGGGCTGGTACCTGTGGGCCTGCACCCTGGGCTGGTACCTGTGGGCCTGCACCCTGGGCTGGTACCTGTGGGACTGCACCCTGGGCTGGTACCTGTGGGCCTGCACCCTGGGCTGGTACCTGTGGGACTGCACCCTGGGCTGGTATCTGTGGGACTGTGGCTGACCTCCTGCCATTCCTCTAGTTCTAAACAGGATATCCAATGCTCTCTGTTTTGGGGTATATTGCAACCTGACATGTATTGGCCAAGCAGAAGTTGTTTTGGTTTTTTTTTTTTTTTTTTTTTTTTGGGGGGGGGGTTCCAAACGAAGATTTGACTTCCCCTGGGAACCCACCAACCCTTGTTAGGGCATATCTAGTCTGATCCTATAGTTGGGATGTGTAGGAAATCATTTTACAGTTTTACAGGTTATATTATAGGGACAGTTGTCTTGTCGCCATTGTGGTGAGTAGGAACTCAAGGCAGAGGTAGGATGTCATTAAGAGAAACAACTCTATTCCATCAAACTTATAAATCAGTATATTTAATAATAGGTAAAGGTCATCTAGTTTCTTATCTACCTTGATAGCAGACCACTTCCCTGTATTTCAGGTCAATCCAATAGATGGTGTTTAAAAATTGTCCTCCCCAAATTTTTGATTAAAAAAAAAAAAGAAAAAAAAGAAGAAAAATAATAATAAAAAACTTTTTGCTGCTCAATTTCAAAAGGAAAGTGGAGAGGAGGGGTCCATGTAGTGCTGTACTACTACAGTAATCATCTTCTATCTTGATTTCCAGATAACTTTCTATCTTGGCTTTCTAATCTCCCATGGATAATTGTTGCCTCTCATAAAGTGTTCCTTAATATTCTTTATAGGCATCATTTTTGTTGTAGTCCTTTCAGTTGCATGAGAACCTGTACTAACCCCTCCCCCCTCCTCTCCTGCTGAAAAATCCTGTATTAATCCCTGTGTGGACATGTGATTATATCCTGGACAGTGTTGGGTATGCCAGCCAGTGTACATACAAATAGCTAGCTGTTTATATAATTGCCTAAGGACCCACAACGGCTGAGAAACCTTGCAGACATGCAGATCCTTAGATGCCAGACAAGGTTACATTAAAAAGAACAATGAAAACAACCCCCCCCCCCCTCCCCCCCCTTACTTCTTCTTTCATTCTATTGAAATACCTTCTGTAAGGACTTATTGGGTTGATCCTGCCCATACTTTCATAATTAGTGGGGCTATTCCAGGGTCCTTGCAGAACCAAAAATTCTCACCAAAAAAATTAGGAGCTAAAATGTCAAAAATGATATCACACCAAAGCTGATAATAAATCTTCAGCATTACCTCTACTGCTTGCATTTAAAAATTTTTGATCAAGTATGGTTGAGTTTATTTAAGTAAGTGTTTGAAGCATAATTTTGTACACCACGTTAGTAGCTTTCCATCAAAAGTGAGAAAGTGAAGGTTTTTACTGGAGCCCACTCAAGATGTACACACACTCCAATACAAATACTGAACACTGATTAACTTGAATAAATCAGTGTTCAGTATTTGTATTGGAGTGTGTGTACATCTTGAGTGGGCTCCAGTAAAAACCTTCACTTTCTCACTTTTGATGGAAAGCTACTAACGTGGTGTACAAAATTATGCTTCAAACACTTACTTAAATAAACTCAACCATACTCTATCAAAATTAAAACAATATGATTCGTACCCCCTACAGATCTAACCCAAGCAAATCTGGGTACTTCTGCAAGTATGGAAATAAACTTTATATATATATATATATATTTTTTTTTTTCAGCCTAGTGTTGTCATGGAAACACAAGTTTATATGGTTAGCTCCCAAAAAATATTTGACCAGCTAAAACATAACTGTTTGCAATTCTGATAAAACAGAAAATTCTACTGTTAAATTATTTATCCCAGAACCCTACACAGCACAAGCTCTCTTGATACACACACGATAGTGAGGGGGAGCATGCACTGGGACCACTATTAGGCACTTTTTTTTTTAATGATCTTTCTCCTGTACTTTTCCCTAACCATAACTTACCATGCAATAAGAAAAAAAAAAAGAAATTCATTTGAATGTATAGAATACTTTGCATAATGGTTTGAATGACTGCTACTTTCCTGACAATGTCCAGCTCCATTCAGTACACACGCTCAAGAACCCTCGTCAGAACTGATACTCTTTTCTAACCTTTAACCTGTATTAGTTAATGCATAACTCATTTGTACCGAGTGATGTTGTTTCCTGGGGCTCCCTTGATGAGAGTCAGGTCAGGTCAGGTATGTGCGAGCAGTCTCTCTTCATTAAAATGTAGCTTGTTATCTAACTTGTACCATCCTTTTTTCTATTTTCTGGGCTCACACTGGATTTGTCTTGGTGCTATTGAGTATCCTTTGTGAATGCAAGAACATTAAAATTAAAAAAAAAAGAAAAAAAGACAGACGAAAAACAATGAAGACGCCCCCCTGCCCCCCCAAAAAAATTGCAAAAAATGAAACAAAATAAAAGGAAAAGAAAGATGAGCTATAACAAAAAAAAGAAAAAATCCCTGCAAAAATTAACCATCATAATGAAATCACCATAACATTCAATGATGTGAAATACCTGCTGTGATTTTCCGAGTAACAAGCAGAAAATGTGGTGACGAATATCTGGTGCCTAGCGAATTCAAAGCCCCAGCCACGCTTGGATAGGAATGACTTGTTCATGCAACAGTAGCCAGCAGGATCTGCATCCGAGATGCACTTGAGAGCACGACGTACTCCCTCACCAAATGACTCTATGTCCTTACAGAAGGTCTGCCCTGGAAGCTCAAACAAGAAGCCATCCAAACGAAGATCTGAGCCAACAATGAGGAACTTGAGAAGAGCAGGCAGAGACCTAGGACAATGCTCCAGGTAAATATTTCACAATATGTGAAGAATCAAAAATGCTAACTCTGGATTGAAGACTGACCTTGTCACATTATGCTCTAAATACAACACAAAAGAAAAAGATAAATTAGAAAATCGATTATAAATTTTTATTATTTAAACTGGTATTGGTTATTTACCAATGGAGAGGTCCTGATCATAATCATGAGCTCCCCAGAGAACAGCCCTCTTAGAAAATATACAGTCAGTGTTGTCCTGAATGGCTTGAAAGTTCCTGAGAGCCTCACAGTTATCTACATCATAGAGTACCAGATCCAAAATGGCCTCCACATACTTGTTGATGACTTTGGGATCAAGTTTGTGTTCATCTCTGACACGCCTCTTCCTGCTGTATGGATTGTGGGTCTGGAATTGATCATGCTCAGGTCCAGTCTGTGCAGTGTATTCATTCCTATCCAAAATATAAAGTGATACTAAAACCACAAAAGGAATAGGAAACAATGGATAACTTGAAGTTGTAAACTGAAATACAAACTGTTTTCTCACCCAATATACTGAACTACAAACTGTTTTCTCACCCAATATACTGAACTACAAACTGTTTTCTCACCCAATATACTGATTAGGGAAGCAAAGGAGTACCAGGAGAAGGAAAGAGAACACAGAAGGAAGGAACAGATACTGATAAGTCTAAACCCATCCACAAACAGAGACCAAGATAGGAAACCAAGCACTGCCATTGCTTTCAAAGCTAATCCTGGTCCAGTTCATTAAGAGAAGGAATCATTGCAATGGCGATACTTTCCATTTATAGCCACAAGTCACCACCACATGTACGCAAGCCCACTCAACTTCAAAGCTCCACGCAATATATATATTTGAAATTAAATTTATGTTTATTGTTTGCGGTTCAAAGAGGCCTGAGATAAAAAAAAAAAAAAAAAAAAAAAAAAAAAAAAAAAAAAAAGTCACGTGTACCTCATGGCCTGATAGTTGTAGGCTCCCGCCTCTTCCGGAGCCCTGTCACGCCAAGTTATCTTAGCAACAAAACCGTGGTGTTAACTTTTCTTATGAGCACTGACCAGGCCGCAGTTTCTAGGAAAAGAGCCGGTAAGTACTAAAAAAATATTATCCCCTAAGAATATTATTCCCTATTTTGAATAGGAGACCTCCACCCTGAACAAAACCTCTGCAAGAAATCCAAAATGGTTAACGTGGGAATAAACGGGTAAGTGTTGGGTCCTAACCCCCCCCCCCCCCCCCTTTAGGTGTGGAAATGCAGATGTTTTTTTTTGTTGTTTTGTATAGTTAATAGTTCTGGTTGTTAAGTAGCAGGATACTGAACTTTACTCGTCCCCAGGTCTAGTCCCTAGATCTCTATCCTTCTGGCAAACTGCTGAACACCCACACTCAATTAAGTGCATGGGTTAGCATGCTGTCTAGCACCATGGGGTTAGGGCTATATGGCTAGATATAAAGAAATGTTCTTCAAATATAGCTCTAGCTTACCCCAGGGGTTAGACTAGAGTTAGTGTAAATGAATTAGTCAGCGTTTGATTGGCATTTTTTGTGACCAACTCGCCGTTGCTAGGGGCTGGTAAACTACAGTATCTCAAGTATCCCTGCCAGAAGATGTGGGTCTTTAAATCTTATTTTATAAGCAGTTGTTTACACCGAGTGCATTATTATCAGCTGGGATCATCTCAAAATTTAGGTGGAAATACAGCTGAGTGATAAAAGTTGAAATACTGGACACCCTCCTTTAGCACACAATCTGGGCCACTGAAACCAGTATACAAACTTACTATTTATTTATTATTTTTAAAAAAATTGGAATTCATTCCCAAATAGCAAAGAAGAAGAAAGAACAACCAAAGCCAGAGATACTACTGGAAATATGACTTGTATCACCATGTAGAGCCCTAAAAATTGAAGAAAAAATGTTTTAAGTTTAAAAAAAAATAGGGCTGGTTGATACAAGAAATTATTATTAAAAAGAAAAAAGTCCAATAGGTTTTTTAAAAACATTTTTTTGGTTCTATTATTTTTTTAATCTCATTTTTAAAAATAAATAATGAAAGAAAAGGGTTTTCTTCTAGGGCAAGGTTTATAAAATGTAAAAATTAGTGAACTATTCCTAAATGCATGTAGAGGTCCACAATATGTCACTTGGAACACAGATTTTGCTGTGTCGGTGGGTGTGAGAGAGATATTTTTAATTTTTCATGATGTTCAAAGTTTATGTTGCCACAATCTTTAGTTGGAAAGTGTATGTCTTAATCATTTTGTACTTATGCTGTTTTTTAATTTATAAATTAATTTATTTTATAATTATTTCAATTAAAAAACGGCAACCCTTTTTAATTTTGTGATTCATTAGTTTTGGACGAATTGGACGCCTGGTGCTTCGTGCCTCAATAGAGAAGGGTGGAGTACAAGTGGTTGCCGTTAACGATCCCTTCTTGGATGTCAAATACATGGTAATAGATCCAAATGGGTACTAATCAATTGGGAAGGCTATACTTAATTTCTAAGATTTGTTAAGTTTGTTTTACAGTAATTATGACGGTCAGGCAAGCAGTGTAGAGACACTCCAGAAGTTGGATGTACATTTAGTGTCCTCACATGTTATTGTGGTTATGTCTTAGCTCTATATTGTGAACCAGTCTTATTCCCATGCAAATAACAGCTTTTACGTATGGACATTTGTCCTTGTTGGAAGGTAGGAGTCATTCTTGTATGAAAAAACATTTGAAATAATTCAAAGTGTTAGTTAATTGAATTTTTTTTTTTGTTAATATGTGTATGATGAGTTTGCTGATAAAGGAACATGTGCATAACTTTTCTCATGAATAACTTGATAATGTGTGCAGTTATCTATCATCTGTTTAGTGGTATTGCTAACTGTGCGCGTGTCAGGCATGCACAGCTAACTTAGCCGTGGTTACTTTCAGAACATTACTTGTTCGGAAATAGGTGCTAGTGACACTGAGCATATTTGAGAATATCTTCTCAGAATTTCTTTAAACTATTTTGTGGTTGTGGCAATCTTGACATGATAAGCAGATATTGAAAAGGACCACCACTGCATGCATGCGATTTCAAGAGAGGGAATATGAGCTTTTTACTCCAAGATCCAACAGGAATAGTCATTAGTGGTCGTTACTGAGGAAGTTGTTAACCATTACCTCTACTTAGCGCTCCAATCAGAGCACCTGCATTTGCCTGTTGCCTCCGGTCTTGTTGACGCAACTCTTCTCATATTTCTATTTTAATTCATGGACAAAGAGCTTAAAACAGCATGGAATATCAATTAGGGGAGTTAGCTTCTGACGAAATATTGACAAATATGTTTCCGCCTTTGAGTGAAGTTTCTACTATCAGTCCATACCTGTGGATGTCAGTATTAGGAATCACACATTGTGTGAAGTGTGAGCACTTTTCATGCAGTTGAAATTATATTAAGTTTAAGTGATTCAAATGGAGCAAAATGTGTCCATTTTATTTTTGTGCAGTCCAGATTGGCCTTCAGGCAAAAGACAGCAGCAACATGCCTGTGTACGTTCAGTGTGACTTCATTTGGATGAAGCTGCACAATCATCACCATGTGGCAGACTAATTACATCAGCAGCTGGCATAAAGTGATTATCACTTCAGCACTGCACCTTCACCTGGCATATTGTGTGTGCACCTGAGGTCAACACACATTCTTGAACTATCTGCACTATAGAAGTGTTTCAGGGGCCGTGCCACTGAATGGTTTCATTAGCCTCCTGAGACTATGCTATGTGTACCTCAGGAGTGTAACTGCACAGTGTGTTACAAGTAGTGTCTCAGCAGGACCCAAGAGTTCATGTCGGGTGCTTGCCTGGCACACTGAACTGGGATATCATTAGAGGAACTTTTTGGTGGCTGATCCTGTCCACACACAATTGTGATCCAAGAAACTGTTGTGTACTGTATTTCCTTGATCTCTTTGTGCTCTTAAATAAACCACTCCAAAGCACTTCCATTTAGTGAAATAGGTCGAACCATTGAATAGATTGTGCCTCATCGGGTATTTGAAGTGCAGATTATCAATACCTGCAATAAGGCGCACAAAGGATTGCGGCTATCTTGCTTTTAAAAAGAACTTAAAATTCAAATGACAGCTAAATTCTGGAGGAAATGTGTCTATAGCCAATGTATATAGTTTTGTAGATGAAGGGTCTTCATGTGTGATGGTCTTGCGTTTGTGAGGCTGCCTTTTGGTAACCATCACAGCACACAATGACACAGGGCGAGCCCTTGAGAGCTTAGTTTCATGATCTTCACACCTTCAAATAGTAACCACAGTCTGATGATTTTGAAATGATTAGATCTAATGAAGGGAATACAGTGTTAGTACAGGCCAGCTGCTTGCCCGAGTGTGCAAGTACATAGTAATAGATATGACTGCAGTAGCCTGGAGTGGTTATCCATGGTTGGTGGCAGTAAGATCAGGCCATTGCATATCATGCATGACTGAGTTACTGTATTGTTCATGCAACATTCCAAGGCTGGGTCGTGCTGTAGCTCATTGCGTGCCCTTGAGGATACCAGACCCAGATAAGCAAAGCTGTCATTGTTCCAAAGCTGCCTGCAAATTTTCTTTCAGTTAGACAAGTAGAGCACGCGGGCACATGTATTATCTTACCTCCTTGTGTTTGAAACTTTGAGGAGGATGGGGGGGGGGGGGGGGGGGGCCCTTCTCTTCCAGGTTTTCTAGTTTACTGTTCAATATTTGAATAGAAGCAAACATAAAAATATTCAGTTGCTATGGCAACAGACAATACAATAACAAACGCTTCCATTTCCCCCCCCCCCCCCCCCCCCTTTAAAAAATGAGAACAGGGCATGAGTGTGCTACCTAAAGTCATGTGTTGGTCCAAGCTGACTTTCACTGTAGGCTGATGTATGAATACACATCTTGGAACATAATGTATCTCACAGAAGTAATTAGAGGAGACATTGACATAACTGCCACAATTTTGTTATCTGCACTGTATTATGTTCATATCTGTCTTGGTCTACCTGTAGCCCTAGTCTGTCTGTAGCCCTAATCTGTCTGTGTGCTGTGGTAATGATGAATGCTTGTGTTCAGTTTCTGTTGATCTAGCTTCAACAGCAATATAACCTTTCCTCTGTCTGCTGTAGGCATATCTGTTCAAGTATGACTCCACCCATGGCCGGTTCCGTGGCACCATAGAGGTGAAAGATGGCAAGCTGGTAGTCAATGGTACCGCTATTGAAGTATTTGCCATGTAAGTGTTCAATGTGTGTCTCTTTTTTTCCAGTAAGTATATTCTCCCCCATCTCTTCTATAATGCCCATGTTAATTTATTGTCCGTGGTAACTGTCGAGATTCAGTGAATGTGAGTATGTCTTTCTGTGTTAGCTGCCAGTTAGTTAACTCTGCACAGCACTAGAACCTCGTGGTCTCTGTTTAATGGCCTCCAGGCGTAGAAACTGTGCTACAGTGAAGGTCACACCCTCCTGGACTTTTCGCTGACGCTGCAATTCTCCACATGAGTAGAGTTTGATAGTAGGGTCCAGGACATGACTATTTTCTACCAGATTGATTGTTCATTACTTGTGTATATTGTTGTGTGTTTGGATTTTGTTTTAATTGTTTGTTGTTGTTTTTTTGTTTGTTAATATTTTTAAACACCAATCAATAGTGTTCGATATTTTATAGCAATGGATCCCCTGCACATGCTCACCACCTAACTCCTAGTACGATGGTCCTTTTTTCTTTTTCTTTTTTTTTTCATTTTTGTGTTTTTATGTTTCTTTAAGTTCATTACGTCTGGGTTTTTTTTCCTTTCCTGTAATGACTAGTGGTTTGCAAAGTGGATGATCCTCTGCCTCAGTCAATCTTAAGTGCATAAAGTTGGCCATCCCTTGGCCTGATGGTTAATGGAGTCTGTGTGGTTGCTAGCCTACTTAAATTCAGAAGATTTCATCCATTCTAGTTAATTTTTCCTGTCAAAAATTTTTTTGCAGACGTGACCCCAGCACCATCCCCTGGGGCAAGTGCAAGGCAGAGTATGTGGTGGAATCTACTGGCATCTTCACGACCACCGACAAGGCTAAGGCCCACATTGATGGCGGTGCCACGAAAGTCGTCATCTCTGCCCCATCTGCTGACGCTCCCATGTTTGTGATGGGTGTGAATGAGAAGACCTATGACCCAGCGTCCATGCATGTTGTGAGGTGAGAGTTGTCTAAACATGGTGGAGTGGAATTGGTAGAGGGGAATGGATCAAGTAGGGGGAAAACGGGGAAGAATGTGACATCTGATGGAAATGGGTTAGGAAACGGGAAGTGCAGTGGTGAAGTGATGGGGGGAGGAGCATTGCTGAGTGATAATGCGGTGGATGAGTGTGTATGTGATAGTGAGCATGTCTTGGTTGTCATTCCTTTCTCTACTGCTCCATTTCTGTCTTGGGAGTTAGGAGAAAGTTTTAGGTGTACATTGGATAATCCCTGTCAACTCTGTAGCTCGGTGCTATGCTGCAACACTGGTGCTCAGTAAAGCAAGGTCTGACATGTGCAGTAGGAAGTTGAGCAAAGCAACACCACACACACTTGAGTCTGTTCTGAATCACAAGAGGCTTACCAGCTACAAATGCTACAGCTAAATTATGGGCGAGTAGAATGTTCCACTTGCTACAGCTAAAGCTAGCTATGCATGTTGAAGCTAGCTGTGCATGTTGAAGCTAGCTATGCATGTTGAAGCTAGCTGTGCATGTTGAAGCTAGCTGTGCATGTTGAAGCTAGCTGTGCATGTTGAAGCTAGCTGTGCATGTTGAAGCTAGCTGTGCATGTTGAAGCTAGTTGTGCATGTTGAAGCTATCCACTCATGAAACTCGGATAATCATCATCGTTACTCGTATAGTAGTCTACTTCTTGAAGACCGCTCTATTGGAAGACCACCTCTCGTGAGACCGATTTTTGTAGGGTTTAAGGGTGTGGTCTCTGAAGAGAGGGACTACTGCAATTATAATTGTCAGGGCTAAATAATTCACTGTCAAAAGGTAGTATATTTATTTTAAAATCTTCTCGTATGCCATAATCTTCAGTGTGGTCTCACCTACTACTATAGTTAAAATATAAGGAGGGTGGGCAGGTGTGTGTGTGTCTTTTTGTGTTAGCTGCCAGTTAGTTGTGCACAGCACTAGAACCTCGTGGTTTCTGTCTAATGGCCTCCAGGCGTAGAAACTGTGCTACAGTGAAGGTCACACCCTCCTGGACTTTTCACTGACGTTACAATTCTCCACATGAGTAGAGTTTGATAGTAGGGTCCAGGACACGACTTTTCTGTTCCAGATTGATTGTTCATTACTTGTGTATATTGTTGTGTGTTTGGATTTTGTTCATGTTCGGAATAAAACTGATTGTTGCATTCTAACTGTATACCATATCATTTAGTAATCCCATGGGGTGTTGTCCTCATTCTCAGGGGGTTCTTGGTAGGGGGGGGGGGGGGATTATTCTGGAATATTGGAATACAGAATGACCCCAGCATCATCTCGTTAAGAAAGAAAGTAGCAATTTTTTTGCTGCTGCTGTTATTTTTTGGTTTTGTTTTGTTTTGTTTTGTTGGTTTTCCCTCCTTGTCTAATGTATATTGATTCTGACATAGAATTATTTTTTATCGCTAACAATTTGAAGCTACACACACACACACATACACACACACACACACACACACACACACACACACACACACACACACACACACACACGAGTGGACGTGACATAGGTCTGTTTTGGTTGTCTTGTGGGCAAGCCAATGTGTGTGCGCGCTGAAGTGATATAATGGGAAATCATGCGACTGTAATGGGAAATCATGTGATTGTAATGGGAAATTATGTGATTGTAATGGGAATCATGTGATTGTAATGGGAATCATGTGATTGTAATGGGAATCATGTGATTGTAATGGGAATCATGTGATTGTAATGGGAATCATGTGACTAATGGGATATCAAGCGACTGTAATAGGAAATCATGTGACTGTAATGGGAAATCATGTGATTGTAATGGGAATCATGTGACTTTAATGGGATATCATGTGACTGTAATGGGAAATCATGTGATTTAATAGGAAATCATGTGACTGTAATGGGAAATCATGTGACTGCAATGTTTGTCATTATGGTATTACATAATCAAGTGTCATTAGTAATAGACTTTAGTGCTCATTAACAATCATAACGATCAGTTCCACAATGTGTTGCTCACATGCAACACATTGACCAATGGAATGACCTTACTTTCATTTCTAGTGTTTTAGGGACTGACTATGTCTTGTGTCATAGTATGAGATCCACCACTTTACCTAAAATGATTCTTGTTGGGAGTGCTATTTTTTTTCTATCCATTTTTTTTTTCCAAAGCAGGTCTCAAATTTTAATTGTATACTTCATTTTTACCAGAACTTTACATTAATAAGGTTACATCATTTGTGTGATCTTATTTATATATATACTAGTAGCATATACCTGGCGTTGCCCGGCCAATTTCAACATGAAACATTGTAGAAGCCACTCAAAATTAGCTTTAGGCAGCCATAACTACTTCCTGTGGGTGTGGCTAATACCAAACCACACACATTCCCACACCTAATCATAGTTAATAATGCTCACCGGGATACTTGGACTCCACATGCCCAATCTCAGCCTGACTAGTCCATAAATAGTCTGTGGATGTGGCCATGACAAAACTACAACCATTACCATGCCCATATATTTTTAATAATGCTCACCTGGGTTCTTGAAGAGTACATGCCGAATTTCAGCTGTTTTAGTCCCAGTGTTTAGCTGTGATACCTACACACATACTCACGAACCAAAATATATATTAAAGTGTATTCATAGGTCTAACTCCTTCGGTCCAAGCGTTATTCAGAATATCTTTTTTTGGCACTTTTTCGCTTTACACACCAATGGAAAGAGGTGTAGCCAGGAGGGATTCCACCCGTGTCACTCCAAACGTCAAGTTATGTATGCATAACATATTAAATCTTGTTTTTCCTAGGGTTTGTCTGGTCAAAGTACCATTTTTGGTTTCTTTTTAGCCTGACATAAAACAGTAAAGGGTGTGGTCTTATACATGCACGTAAAACATTCCACAGATTATATCGATTCCAAATATGTATGGGTTCATGGGTCTAATTCCTAGGGGGTGTTTTGTTGCTAAAATACCATTTTTGGATTTTTTTTTTTTTTTGTTTTTTTTGTTGGTCTTATACAGGAAAAGGAAGAGGTGTGGCCAAGTGGGACCTAGCCCATGTTACTCCCAGAGTGAAGTTGTATATTGTATATGCATACCAAGTTTTTGATCTGTAGCTCCAAGGGTTTTTCTGGCCAATTACCATATTTGGCTATTTTTGTTACCATGGTAACCATTTTCCGAAAAAAATTTTGCCCATGTTTTAAGTTGGGTCAAAACCTATCATCATGCCGAGTTTCAAAAAAATCCACCCACGGGTTTGGCCAGAATGGTGGTACAGAAAGACAGACATCTCCTTTCATGTATGTATATATATGACTTTCATGTTGGCGACATTTGTGTATGTTGTCCACAGCAACGCCTCATGCACGACCAACTGCTTGGCTCCTCTGGCAAAGGTCATCAACGACAAGTTCACCATTGTGGAGGGTCTCATGACCACAGTGCATGCCACCACTGCCACACAGAAGACTGTGGACGGACCTAGTGGCAAGGTAAGTGTGTGTGTAAGAGAGAGAGAGAGCTGTTGGTCAGTTTATATGAGCAGCAAATGTTGCAGAGGTTTAGCTGCTGAGTTAATTGGTGGTTAGGGTGACATTTTGTGTATGTATAAATCCCCCCCCCCCCCCCCCTACAAATGAAATCCTAAGCAATTAAAGAATTTCATATTATCTTTCCTGACCTTCCATGCAAAAAAAAAAAATTATTGGGTTCAATTCCATTCACGTTGAAAACAAACATAAGATACTTTATGTGAAACTATTTTTTATTCTTTCCCGACCCCTTCCATTTTTCCCTGATTTTTTTTCTTAGATGGAAAAAAAGTGAGATAAATTCTGAGTATTACTTCATCTCCTTATTTCCCCCTGTCTCTCTCTCTCACTGAATAGAAATGGCGTGATGGGCGTGGTGCTGGTCAGAACATTATTCCTGCCTCCACTGGTGCCGCTAAGGCAGTCGGCAAAGTCATTCCCGAGTTGAACGGGTGAGTCATTTCCCCTTTAGTACTGGGATTACTGACTGTGTTATTGGCATTGAGGCATGATATGCAACCACCATGTCCTACACTACATGAGGTGGAACCCTCTAAGGAATGCATAATTCTTGCCTATAGGAAACTGACTGGCATGGCTTTCCGTGTGCCTGTACCTGATGTCTCTGTGGTAGACTTGACTGTCAAGCTGAAGACAAACGTAAGCAACATGTGCAAGTTTAGAGAGTGTGAGGAGCAAACTGGCAAATCCATGTGGAGTGTGGTGGGAACTATCTCGGAATATGTCGTGTTATGGGTATGGGGACACTGATGTTTATCCACCCCAAATAGAATCTGTGTTAGAAAACTGGCAAGGAATTACGGTCTAGATGATTGATCTATCATTTGTCACCACCGCTTTGCGCTTTCACCATTTAAGCTTTGGGGCCGTTGTTTCTCTCCATTCTGCTCTGTGCAGGCCACCTATGATGAGATCAAGGCAACCATGCGTGCAGCATCAGAGAGTGAAGCTCTGAAGGAGATTGTTGGCTTCACTGAGGATCAAGTCGTGTCCAGTGATTTCATCGGAGATACTCACTCCTGCATCTTTGACGCTGCAGCTGGTATCTCTCTCAACGAGAACTTTGTTAAGCTTGTGGCTTGGTGAGCGTATGGGTTTTCAAGTGATTGTTGCTCTATACTAGGAGGCAGTATGGATGCCGCTGTTGAACTAATGTGTAAATGTTGTCCATCTTTCTGTTCAGGTATGACAATGAACTTGGATACAGTAACCGTGTTGTGGACCTGCTCACATACATGGCTTCCCGTTCATAAATGGAGTTTCCCCGATGGCAGCAATAAACTGACACGAGTTTACTTGATAGTGCTAGAAAAGATTAGAAGATTTCCCCTTTTTGTGTGATGTCATTTAATGTTTTAGAATTGTATCATTTTGAGGCGATCATTCACGCACACATAGACAGGCCTTCATTGTAAACATTTGCACAGGGGGTGGGGGGCAAAGTTCATAATCATCTTTTGTGAGGAAGGAGGGGAATGAACTCCTGGTTCTGAAGACTGGACAAAGGTGTGGGGGAGAGTGGGTTGGGTATTTTAAAGTGACATGGAGCCAAGTGTTAAAGTTGAGTGGAGCCTGACAGCATCGGTGTGTTGGGCAGCTGGCTTGAAGGAGTACAAAAAGAACTGATTGGTAGCACTCAATGTTGTGATGCACTGTATGATGTTAGTGGTTGCCAGTTCACACATCCACTGGAATATAATCATCTACACTCATCCACGATGCCTCTACTAGAACTTCCAATTTTGACCAGTGATTGAAATGACTTGTTGGAAGGTTCACTTTCTATTACAATCTGATGTTCTGCACACAGCCAACTGATCAGAATTGCTTGGGTCATAATCCAAAGTGATGCAGAGCACAAGACTCCGAATATGTGCTTGGGGAAAGTTGAAGTAACAACACCTGTTCTTGCAGACATTGGTGGCTACTCCATGAAGCCATCAAAACTTCCTTTGAATTGTGACTTTATGTTAAGATATTTCTGTGGCACTTATTAAGTTCTCTTTCTAAATTAATATGGATAGTATCTCAACCACCTTGCTAACTTTGATCTGTGCTACATATGTGGTCCTTGAGAGTTAAAACTAATTTGGTGTGTAGAGGGAATATTGTTAACAAGAAGGAATCACAAATGAATCGTACCATATAAAAGAATTAAATCAATAGTAGAAGAAAGTTGAAAAAAATTTAAAATAATCAACCATTTTACCATAAATGCAGACCCTTGAGTCAAGCGGCATAGCTCAACATTATGGACAAATTGTTAATTTTTTTATACCAGCATTAAAAGTTTATGAATTTGAAGGGGAATACTAGATAGTTAAGAAATCAACATTAATTCATAAAATATTATGCTATTTATACAGTTGTGGTGCTTTTGTTATAACATCTTAATGTAATTCACAATTTGTTTGTTTAACAATAGATTGTAAATTATATGATTCAGTTAAATAACTTGTGCATGGAATGCATAAAATTTGTAAACAACAATTCTATAATTTACTTATTTTTTTTTTCTCTGTCCATTTTATCTAAGAGTATTCTACATGCCGAGTCTAGCAGCAGTGAGTCTGTCTGTGGGGGAAACCAGAACAACAACAGTGGTAGTTCTCCTAAATTACCTGTTGTCCGAGAGAAACTTCCAGATCAGAGTTTTCCTCAAGGGCCACTCATGCAGACAAGGAGTTGACCTGCGCTTGTACTGAATTTCTGTGCTACCCGTTGTCCCCTTACCAACCTATGCCACAGGCATCTAATGGAGCTCAGACCTGTGCCTGCCATGGTGACTATTGTCCCACCAACTCCTCTTCCTCCTCAGAGAGCTTTTCCTGTGGCCTCTGTTGTTGTTGTTGTTGATCCAGAGGTGCTCTTAAAGTAAACCAAAATGGAAACGTCTACTTCAGGCACTTGATCTTCAGTACACAGAGGAACATTTACAGTGACTCCACATGGCTCACTTACAGCAACAGAAGCAGCAACATCAGCAGCAACAAAAGTAGCAGTAGCAACTTGGCCATGCTCACCTTATCAGTATCCAGACATCAGGATTTATGACCTGCAAGATCGGCACCCCCACCCACTCCAATTGCAAGCTGCCACTGAGCCTTCTCCCAGTCAATACACAAGCCTTCAACTTCTCTAGTCCAAAGAAAACTGCAGGCAACACAGAGCAGCTGGTGATGACTGAGTCTCCTCAACAATCATCATTGCCATGTGCACCAACCTACACACACAGCAAGAATATTTCCTTCAGCAGCAATTTGTGTTGGGTAAGCCACCAATAGGTCATATTGAAGAGGCTCCAGGTCATTCTCATACCATACTCTAAATGATTCTCAACCAGAACAAGAAAGATGAATACTTCGTTGATGTTGAACTGTAATTACTTTTTCTTTCTTTTGTTTTCATTCACTTTTTTCTTCTTTTTTTATTCTGTGCTATTCTTTTCTCTCTTTTTTTAATTAATTTATTATTGTTATTTTTTTTTTTAAGGTTTAGAGCATATCACGCACAAGCTTTGTTTTAATGCAATCTGTAAGACCATATTCATTTGAAACCACATGGTCTAAAAATGGTGCTTAACTCAGATTACTGATCAACCTCAAGTCTATTCAGGCCAGTAATGTAATAGTAAATAAGTTAAGTTCCTACACTCTTGCTAGCCAAGGCAATGGTTGAATAACTTCCAGTTAATTAAATGTTTTTATCTATACAGATTTGAATGAAGTTGAAAATAATTTTATTCTAGAGAAATGATGGTACAATTTTATTCCTGTAATGCCAAGCAAGGATCCTTTCTTGCATTCATTCTACACCTTTGTGGTTACTTTAATTGCTATCAAATTTGAGGTTATGTGTATTTCGGGTTTTTGTGTATTTCTGTCTGTTGATAGCTCCTCCCACAGTTTTGCACTGATTTGAATGATTTTTTTTTTTGGGGGGGGGGGGGGGTAAGTGTAGCTCAACCCAGTTCAAATAATAGGCCCACAATTTCCCCCTTAAAATAGGTCCCTGATGGTGAAAAAAGGAACAATTATCCATACAATAAAGCCTACAAAATTCATGGCCCAAGGCACAGTTTTTCCAAGAGAAAAAGAGCTGAATTAGCAATCTATTTACAGAATAAATGCTGCTACAATTAGAAAGAGCTGTTCAAACTAGTTGGCTTTCTGCTACTCAGCTGTCTCAAGTTGCCAAAACTCATATCAGGGAGAGTGCATCTGAATTTCAGGGAGAAAAGGCCAATTTCAGGGAAATTAAAGCTAGTCAGATTTCTTAGGCACTATATTAAACCACAAGTTACAAAGTAGAAATTGATATTATATATTTACATGATGTTGTATGTTATATAATGATTTAATGAAGTACTTAATTTGAAGCTGATAATCACTGTATCAATAAATTAAAGAAGAAAAAAAATTAAAGTAGAATGAATTGGACTGCCCTTCTGCAACTACAGTTTTAAAATAAAGATGTATTACAAACTGAAAATATTGTATGTATGAGAATATAGCTTGTTGAAGAAGCAGTTGAGATGCCATTCCACTGAGTGACTTATAATACCACATTTGAAAGTTTAATGCCTCTAATGGGACTTATCATTCTAAAACAAGGAGTAATTTATGACTTAAAGCAGAGTATCATGTGACAGCACCTGAACTAAAATATTGTAATAAAAGCAATACTGTGAAAATCATAAAATATTTGTCTACCGAACTAAAATATTGAAAATCTTAAAATATTATATGTAAGGATCTCAACAGAATATAATATTCCATGAGGAAGTAGAAATCGTAGGATTTAAACTTTCTCCCAAGATAGGGTTCACATTGACCCTGCCTCAGCTATATTATTAACTCATTACTGTACTCATCTGCTGAATGTTTTATTTTACTGAATACTCCTTTTGTCAGCTTCTAATCATTGTAGTTGATATTAAAAAAACAACAACAACCAACTAACTTTACAGCTAATCAAAACAAGGAGGGTTTTATGCTTTAATATGCTCTATCTTCAGTTATCAAGTGCGAGGTAAAAACAGTGCTATTTAAATGCACCAAAATGCTCCCTTCATTCATTTAACACTGCACAAAATCATCTGGCTAATTCAATGAGATCACAGTTATCTGTCAACTGCTTGTGTATATAAAGTAGTATATCAACTAGCCATAAAATTTGGACCATTGTTTGAGAGACCTAAGAGTATTTCTTTATTTTCAGGCTGAAATGGTTGGTGTTGGTGTTG
This sequence comes from Lycopodina hypogea, assembly GCA_963969325.1. NCBI lineage: Eukaryota > Metazoa > Porifera > Demospongiae > Poecilosclerida > Cladorhizidae > Lycopodina > Lycopodina hypogea. The sequence continues at coordinate 1,749,290 of OZ017791.1, read as the reverse complement.
GTCTGTACAGCATATGGACTGGTACACAACAAAACTACTAGAGCTACCAATTGCCTGGTTTGATGTAGAACATGGAATTTCAGCTATTCTGAAAGTGAGATTACCGATCTCAGATGTTAAATATCCCTGTTATCTTAATTGACTTCCTCACTTACAGGGTCAATTTCAGGTTGACCTAATCTTCAAGAATTATCTCTGGCTGAACTCTAGCACTCTGTCTCTTTCCTGATGACCAAGCATCAAGCAAGCTTGCCTGTCTCATTCTCTTAGCCATTTTGTCAAAATGAACTTCCAGCTGGTTCTGATTTTAGAGCAAGCTGGCCTGTCTCATTCTCTTAGCCATTTTGTCAAAATGAACTTCCAGCTGGTTCTGATTTTAGAGCAAGCTGGCAGAATGCAAGATTATTCATGATAAATACTATTAGTGGTTCACATGTGGTGGTGGTGGTGTTAAGTGTATCTACGCATACAGACATTTTAGCAGATACCTGCATATGTATGTAGATGCACAATACCATATTTAAAACTTGCTCACTCTCTCTGTCCCAGTGAGCAAGAGGAGAGAAAGAAGAGACAGAAAAGAGAAAGAGAATAGAAAGGGAACATTGAGTTACAGCTACTTCCTTCATATGCTGACATCATTGTACAAAAAATTGGGGGCTGCCCCCACCTACCGAAAAGTGAGGGGGGTCAAGCCCCTCTAGCCCCCACCCTTAGCTGCCCCTGCAATGTCTACCCTTAGTGGTTATGGTGTTGCTGATGCTGAGCCATGTAGCTAATTTTGGTGGCAATTGTGTCAGTGATAATCTTAGGTGGGACCTTCTGCAGGTTATGGAGGTTTAAATCATCATGATGTAGATGGTAATGGTGGTCCTGATATTGGGACATCTAGTTAAACTTAATATGGAGGCAAAGCTTGCTGGAAGAAGAGGGCAACTTTCAAAAGTGATTATCTTCCAAAGTAATTGAAGTCACAATGCCCACTGTCCAGTTCTATTGTCATTAGTGATGGTGTTGCTGATTGAATCATATAGTACCTGTAATAGTACTATTGATGGTGGTTGTGAAAATCTTAGCTTGGGAGCAGCTGCTAGTTGTGCAAGTTTGAACCATCTTGGTGGTAATGAAGGCCCTTACAGTTTATCTAAAGAAAGTTAAGATGTTGTCATTTTTATATTATGCATAATATACCCACTACTGAAGTAATTGGTGTGGTAAATTCTTTGGATAAAGATCAAATCTTAGATTTTTAAAACATCCCCCCCCCTGAAACTTTCCCTTTCCCCAAGGGGTATTGTGAAGGATGGAGGAGGACCCTTCCCAGATGACCTGGGTGATACAAGAGGACCAGAGACTTGATGGTGAACTGGCGAAGAAGAAACATTATTAGTTATGTGTTTGTTATTATATTAGTTTTGTGTTGCTTCTTAATTGGATTCCTCCGGCTGAAAAGAAAATGTTAATGGTGTGTGGTTTTGTAGTCATTGATTTGTATTAGTTTTGTGTTGCTATTAATTGGATTCCTCTGACTGAAAAGAAAACATTAATGGTGTGTGGTTTTGTAGTCATTGATTTGTATTAGTTTTGTGTTGCTATTAATTGGATTCCTCTGACTGAACAGAAAACATTAATGGTGTGTGATTTTGTGCTCACTGATTTGTCTGTGATGTTATAACGTGGTGTGCAGTTTTTTCTGAGATTCTGAGAACTGTCAGTTCACTCTTGAAAAGATTCTTTTTTTGCCTGTGTAGTGACTTGGGAATTACTGGGCAATATCCGTTCTGAGGAACTAGGGTGCAGACAGAGCGTGCAGTCTGCTGGGGTGCAGAGTTTCCTTTGGCTGGAGAGGCTGAAATTGTGGGTGCTGTGGCAGGTGCTGTGGCAGGTTCCATCACACTTCCGTCACAGGTATATTGTATAGCTGTTGCTTACAGGTGAAATGGCTATTAAATATTCTTGGTTGGTATATAATATGTTATTGATTGGATGGTATGTTTTGTATTTCTTTAGTTTGTAGAAGATAGGAGTAAGTATGGAATTCTTGTCAATACACCTTTTAAAAATGGGTTAATGTACACAACATAGTAGATAGTCATTCCTCTACTCCGTACCACCTTAATGCAATGGCAGGTTCAAGTACTTTAGTCCAATCTGTGGAAAATCCACAGCACAATGTAGATGTATGCATTAATTCTGCACTGGCTGAAGCTATTGAGGAAAATGGACACAATTCATTGTTCTGCCAGAGTGTATTTTATTTTGTGGACAGTAACGCTTGGCACTTAGGGAAGATGGTGGACCTTGATATAATGGTAACCAAGAATTTTTTTTTATGGCATTAATGAAGGTATTCGATTGGCTAGACATAACTCTGTCACGAATGCTCGCCTTGAGAGACCAAAGCTAAAGAATACCACATACACATCACCCCACATACAAAATGAAATAATTAAATCAGGTAAGAACATAATTACAAATATTTAGTTGAATTACAAATTATTATTTTATAATGGTGGATGAAATAACTTCTTTCAATAAAGAAGTAATTCATTTGTGTGTGCGAATTGTACACCATGACATCAAAGAGGATTTTTTGGCAATATGCCAAATTGACTAAAGTTACTTGCTAGGTGATAGCTACTTCTGTCCTCGACGGCTGGTACCAATTAGGTCTGGATGTCGAAAATGTTTGAGGACAGGGGTATGATGGAGCATTCAATATATCCTGTGAGTGGATTGGATTGCTAATTGAATGACCATCCACTATTTGTAAGATATAAAAAGATATCTTCATCACAAATATAAATCTGGCCCGGCAAAACCTGGTATATTCATCGTGTTTACTGAGGTAAAGATCCTTTTAATTAACTGGTAGTACATAATGTATTGAAACTAAAGAAACATAAAATTTTATAACTCTACATATAGTTTGATATTTTATGAATATTAACGAAAAACCTGCCCCATGGGTGGTTATTTGACCCAAATAGTCAATAAGTGTCTGCTTTGAAAACATTTTGTAGACTTTTTGAAACAGAAATGAACATGTGATTAGAACTAACAGTTTTTTAAACTACCATTTAAAATAATTTTAGCCTTACACACTAAGAGGAAGAGGTGTGGCCAGATGGGACCCACCCCTTGTTATTCACAGAGTCAAGTTGTGTCAGTATGCCCAAGTTTTAGGCCTGTAGCTCATTTTTTTTTTTTCCTGGTCAAGTCCTTTTCTCCTTTTTTTTTCTTTCTAAAGTATGGAAAAGGGGTGTGGCAACATAGATGTGCTTAAAAAATTCCCTGGTGACACTGATCATAAATATATGGGTTTGTGGTGTAGCTTAATTGTTCACACACTCCTCCCTGATGTCTCATTAATATAACTACAGCAAGAATGGCAACCACAAGCAATCAAGCATTAACCTTATGATGCACAGACAGACAGACAGACAGACAGACAGACAGACAGACAGACAGACAGACAGACAGACAGACAGACAGACAGACAGACAGACAGACAGACAGACAGACAGACAGACAGACAGACAGACAGACAGACAGACAGACAGACAGACAGACAGACAGACAGACAGACAGACAGACAGACAGACAGACAGACAGACAGACAGACAGACAGACAGACAGACAGACAGACAGACAGACTATTTGTACTTTATAGTATGGATATTACATGTTTATCTATTGCAGCACATGATTTATTCATATATTTATCTTTCTAATTAATAAAAAAACATCATCACTCTGATTACTCAGTTTCCTGTTTAATGCTAAGTTGCCTTTGCACTGGGACAGAACTCTTCTAGTAAATACTGATGGAGGTCTGTGTCCACTGTAATCTGCCTCAATCTATGATTCACCTTTAATGAAGATTGCCAGCTGGGATTCAACTCTGGACACTATATGCAATACATACATGTGTGTGTGTGTGTGTGTGTGTGTGTGTGTGTGTGTGTGTGTGTGTGTGTGTGTGTGTGTGTGTGTGTGTGTGTGTGTGTGTGTGTGTGCCTGCCTGCCTGCCTGCCTGCCTGCCTGCCTGCCTGCCTGCCTGCGTGCGTGCGTGCGTGCGTGCGTGCGTGCGTGCGTGCGTGCGTGCGTGCGTGCGTGCGTGCGAGTGTATATATCTGTATATATGTGTGTGTGTGTATATATACGAACACAAATAATTACATATATATATACATAAATTTATTACATTATGTAAGGCTTGCCATTATGCATGTCCATATTTTCAATCATATTTGGTGAAATTTGTATGGTACTTCACAATAATACTTGAGAATGTGGAACACTTGAACATGCCATGGAGCATACATTGGAAAGCATTTGAACTAAACTTTCATTTGTCAATAAGATTAAGGTAGGGGGTGAGTGACAACAAAGTGCCAGTACATATTATATATCTCATGAATAATTAATGAGAATTAGGTTACTAATCCCCCTGCCCCCCCCTTCCCCCTTGTTCCAAAAAAGAACCCCCCTTTCGAAAATCCTGGCTATGGGCCTGAATACCCTCTTCCAAACCCCCTCCCATTTTGGTGGGGTATTTGTGGGAAACAAGGGATTGGTATATTTCAGTGTCATCACTCGCTATGGCAACTGTCTGGTGACTCTGAGCTGGGAGCCTAATTAAATATAGAATAGATAAATGGAAATTTGACAGGTTAAATTTTCATTGCCATCATTTAAAAAAAAATTTCATTGCTGCATTTTCTAACCGAGATTTGACAGAAATTCACAGCTGTACTAAAGAGAAGACTGACTGACTGTTTATTGAGAAGCCTGTCTTGGGGAAAATATAATTGTGAGTGAAATTAAATGAAAACAAACAATAATTACACAGTAATATTTTTATCTAGTGAAATCCATCTTTTCATGGTCTAGAAATTGAACACCACCTGCTGAGACATGTAGAGAATTTTGAACCCACTTCCCAAATTTGTCCCAAATGTTAGCATCCATAGTTGCTTTGGCTGGGCTGGTCATATTTCACTAGTGAATCCTGTACCTTTTTGTTGTGAATTACTGAATTCGGTTTCGATGTCTAAGGTAGCATGATCCCTTACCTACTGCATCACTGGACAGCAAATGAATAGGTTAAGGGTCTGGCTATGAAATACATATATGTTCCACCAAATCTTTGTTTGTTGTGTTTTGAGTTTAGCTTCTTTTCTTCCAAAAGTTTGAATTAACTTTAATCAGTCATAAAGGGTGTTTCCTAAGCCACTGATCATTAATTATTAAAGATTGTGCTTAGTCAAGTATGCATCCTTGCATTTCATTTAAAAAAGTTAGCTTAATTAATAAAATAAATAATCTAATTATACAAACAACAATTGATACCATTAGTTCCTTAGCCGATAAGCTAACCAAAGTGACCTGTGCACTTAGATACAAAGATCTGTGGATGAAATTATTTTAGTAGAAATTAGTGTCTTTTAATTGTTGTTACTCCATGGGTGCTGGGTCAGGTCATATATGCACACAAAGTTTCAGTTCTCTAGGTCTAATGATTTCAATGGTTCCATTTGTCTATTCCAGGTTCGTGCAGAGAAAATCCCATAAACATCCTAGAACCTTGCCAATTGGCCCAACATGTCTAGACTCTGTCAAGGGCTGAATGGTGGAAGTATTTAGATAAGGTCTCTATGATTCCATTTTGTCACTACCAGGTGCAGAGCAAACCACATAAAAATCACATATTCTTGTAAATCGGCCCAACATGTCTGGACTCTGTTAAGGCCTGAATTTGGGATGGATTCTCTTTATTATTTAGATGAGGTTTCCATGATTCCATTTGTCAATACCAGGTGTACAGTAAACCCTACAAGAATCCTCGAACCTACCCACAAGAATCCTAGAACCTAGCTAATTGGCCTAACCTGTGTGAACTGTCTGAAGGCCTGAATGGAAACTCTTTACTATCTGGTGAAGTGTTCATGAATGATTTCACAAGTTGTTAACCATGATAGAATACCCTAATTCTAAGCTAAGCTGGGTATTACTGCTAGTATATAATACTTTTGATAGTATTTGATGATTGTACTATTTTCAAGGACTCAATTAAATTATTGTAAGTATTATAGAAATCCATAGACGGGAGTGTCTCTGTGTCACCAATTTCAATTCATTAAATATTTAACTGCGAATGCAGTAGAATACTGGTTCATCAAATTTTGTCTAGTAGTTTAATTCTTGCATTTTTCTGATTGATAGTTGACATCTTTCATTTCATATTTTCCACTCCCCTCCTTCCTTTTCCTAGTTGTCACTGTGGGCACTCTACCTAATTTGAATCATGGAGTTGGTGGGCAGTTGCAAATACTGTCAGCAACAAAGTTCAGAATTGAGATGTTCTCTTATGATGGATAAGCACCAGGTGAGCTATAGTACTGGTATCACTTATGGTTCTATCTAAGTCGTTATTGTCATATTATTATTTATCCACCTCAGAGAAACACTAAACATTAATTTAATCGCTATACTCCAAATTTTAAAATATCACATTAGATAAAAAAAATTATCAGAGAGATTAAGGGGACCTTGAAAATGGCATGTGAAAGTTTAAGTCTACCACAACTTTTTTCACCTTAATTTTCTTAACAAATTCATTGTCTTATCCTAATCCTTTCATTATTATTATAGAGTGTATTATTATCACACACGTCAAATATTTAGGTATCATGCCTAAATTGGCTAATTTAAAACAACAAAAAGATAAATCCCTTGTGCATATGTTATTTTCATTTTGTCTCTTAATTAATTTCCTCTGAATTGCTACAATGTTTGACATGAAAATATATTGGTGTGAAGAAGATATTAAGAGGGATAAGATGAAATATTTGTATTGATCTAGTTTCATCTATATCAACAAAGTGATCTATTTCTTCCGAGGTTCCCCTCCCCTCCATTCCCTCCATCGTTAAGAAGTTGGGGGGGGGGGTTTATTCGCAAAGGAAAGTTTACGGTAGGAAATGAGTATGACGGTAATGGAGCAATTGAATTCAATTGCCTGTTGGGAACACAGTGTGTGACGTTGGCTGTTTCACACTCTGGTCTCAGTCTGCTGGTGTTTCTTCACCCAATTAGAGATTCTTCGGACACTCTTTGTAAAGAGTTTTTGTGTTTTTTTTGCTATTTTCATAAATAATTATTATTATTATAAAAATCAACAACACCGAAGCACAAGAATTCCTTACAAAGAGAGCCCAAGGAATCTCTAATTTGATGAAGAAAACACCAGCAGACGGATAGCAGAGTGTGAAATTACCAATGTCACACACTGTGGTTCCAGCAGGCATAGTGAACTCAACTGCTCTGTCATCGTCATATACATTTCCTATTGTGAACTTTCTTTTGTGAATAAACCCCCTCCTTAATGGTGGAGGAATGGAGGGGAACCGGTTTCTGGCGTTTTCTTTATCCAATTGGAGATTCCTCGTACACTCTTTGTAAGGAATTTTTGTGTTTATGTTATTGTATATTTATAATGATAATATGTATTTATGAAAACAGCATGACCAAACTAGAATATATTATTGCATTGCATATTTTCTACTGTTGGTGATAATTATATTTGCATGGATATTCCAGATGTTACTAAGAGCTGCTTTTAAAATGTGTTTACAGGCATTTCTGATTTATGTAAGACCTCTAGGACTGTATTACAATATTGTGTCTTGATTGTATGTAATTATTTTTTAATTACTTGATTAATACCATTTTGTTGTCAAGTTTAGGTTCCAATGGAGTTCCCCCCTGTACTCTGACAGTAAGTACATGTGTATAGATAGATTATTATTATAAATTATAATGAGTTTGAACATCTATTAATAGCTGTAAATATTGCGGAATATGAGTAAATTATATTAGTTGTTAGTTTGGCTATCCAACTCTCTATAGTACACTATGACTCATTTTTAAAATAGCTCATTCTATCAATATTTTTTTAAACTTCCTGCAATTATAGGATGTGGGAACAACTCCACCTTTACCTCCTCCAGCACCAACATGTTAGGCCACAACATGCTCTCTCTCTCTCTTCCTTCCACACTCACTACCACCACATTGTATGTTTCTGGGGAAAAAAAGAAAAAAGGTCTTAAATTATTTTATTTCAATATCCCAGTTATTAAAAATCTCTATTATTCCTGAACATAATTTTTATACTATTATAAGTGGCACGTTTTTTTAAGAAAAAATCTATTGTGTGTTTTTGTTTTGGAATATCCCTATATACATCTGTGTCCATATAAACAAGGTGATAGTTCTCTTTAGGATTCCTGTATATGTGCACGACTAATAAATATAGTTATGTATTAATAATTGTATTGATAGCTCATGATTAATATGCTACTTCCTTTGAAGTTCAATTTGAACATTTAATGAATGAATGCAGTGTTTGGTGGTCATGACAACGGCGAGGTGTTACACCATTCATTGCAGCTTGCCTAGATTGTGGATAGAATGTCTCATAGCATCTCCTCACCCTGTTGGGATGCAGAACACCAATCCTAGGTGGGTTATGAAAATGAAGACATCTCTAGCATCACACATGTAGAAATAATTACTTATGATGTTATGGTCAGTGGCCAATATGTATGTAAAGAAACAATATCTATCCTTTGATGAAAGTGTTAAAGAGATTTTATGCTATTTTGTGAAATTGGTTTATTTCATAACTCTCTGTTCCTTCCCCATATCTGTAGATTTTATACTTGTAAATCAGTAATGCATCCCTATCAGAATACTACACTTTTCTTATTAATATTTTGCATTGCACTACCAATTATGCTCGCTATGTTTTACCTGGGTTGCAAGAGTAAAATTACTGGCATAAGAATATAGTCATTGACTAAGAGAAACTAGCTTCCCTTCTGTTAGTGGCAGTTTATATGCAACACATTTGAAATAGTATCAATTATTTATGCTTGGTAAATGAAGTCAACATATATTTTGATCATAAGGTCATGAGGACATCCATATTTATGTGCTGATTGAAAGGTTATGATGTAATATGTATGTGATAGATTGGGTTGACATCTTTTATGACATAATAACAGTAACTTTTTATAAGTTGCTTTATTATTTATGACTTTATTATTTATGACTTGACTTGGATTGCTCTGTGAGCAAATGTGGACCATATATTTTATATTCACTAATAAAATGAAAATATTTTTATTTCAATTAAGTATTTTTTATTCAGAATTGCACCAAATAAGTTTACAATACAAAAAGTGATGTGTCACCATTTTAAAAAATTTTCTTTTATTTGTGATAGCATTACCAAGTATATGGATTTTGGTTTTGAGTGGTAGTACTACTCGCACTTCAATGGACGGTGCAGATGTGACTATCGCCTGAGTGGATAACTCCAGGGAAGCCAATGCAGTGGACTACCACTTACGACATAGGGTCCAAGTATGTTGCTTAGCTATGTTAGGTAAACTTCAATATATGACATTCAAAAGATATTTACAGTAGCCCTTTAATGAAGAAAAAAGGCAATGTCTGTAGGTACCGAGGATGGGAGATTGACCCCTCTACTGTGCCATAACCTCTAGCAATTTCAAATATTGAAGGAAATTTAGTACGTATGTGTTTAAAAGAAAGTTGTTATTAATAGTGGATATGGTCCCACTAATTATCCAGGAAGTGAAATGCTATATGATAAAAATGATCTTATCGCTGCCAAGTGCTGTAACTTCACTTTGGAGCACCACATTACACAGGAATCAAAATATTGATCACATTGCGTACCGATCTCTCTTTCATTCTCTCACTCTTTCTCTCTCTCTTTCTCTCTATGTTCTTAGTATAAAAATGGAATTTTCTGTGTGTTTGTGCCCTAGCCCTAGCCCTAGCCCTAGTGTGAGTGTGTGAGTGCATGCATGCATACATGCTTGACCATGTTGTATGTATGTCCTTGCATTATGGCCAAATGGCTTGATGGACCGTGATATGAAACTTTGCAAGCATGATCCTTGATAATCTGGCTAATTGTTCTCCCTGAAGAAATATAAAATTGGTTCCACTGGTGAGTAAAATGGAATTAAAATTGTCCACACAAAGAGCATACAGAAACAGTGGCCCATGCTGAAGGCATAATTTTACTAAACAGGAACACCAGCCCCACTTCCTTCTGTTCTTCTTTCCCTCTTTTTCCCCCCCCCTTTTTTTGGGGGGGGGGGGGGGGGGGGGGCTCCTTTATTTTCTTATTTTCTCCCTTTCCTTTCATTCTTCTCCCACATCCTCAACTAGGTGTTTTCAGGACCAAATAAATTGAGAAATATCATTTATGAAGAGTAGCTGGGTTTTATAAGTCATGTACATGTGAAGTCACTTCTGTGGTGTGCAATTTCCAGTCATCACATAAACAAAGCCTTGGGAGATCTAGCTTCAGTCAAAGATACCTCACTCTAAGCCTAACCACACTTCAATAGGAGGTTGATAACAATGTTTCCAGGCAAAATAGTCAACATTGTCTACCAGCTGGCTTTGCAATAATGTACATGTCATTAGATTTATATTTAGATTTGCCTCTTCTCCCCAATATTTCAATTGTAACTCATGCAGCCATGTGTTTTCCCAAAAAATGAACCTGCAATGCTGGCTGCATGCCTGCTTATAGGCTGCTGTTGAATGAATGAATCCACAAGATCTAAAAATGGTGTTTTGAGTTGCTTCAATTATTGGCTCTAGCAATGCCAAGCATACGCAATGCCAAGCATACTCCACTAGTATATATATACCTCACTATATACAGTTTGTAAGTGTCTGTTTGTCCTTAAGTATTGCTACTTCTAAACAGGAATACTACATTTTTATAGTATATTGGCAAAGAGAGAGAAAAAAGGAATTCAAAATTTCCATATTCCATATAAAATACCCTAAGCAACCACAACAGCAAATTGATTAAGTCACAGGTCTCCAAAGCTTACTTGTTATTTTCCCCTTTTCTCTTCCTATTCTTCTATTATATTCCACTCTATTATATTACACTCTATTATATTCTACTCTATTATATTCCACTATTATATTCCACTCAGTTATATTCCACTATATTATATTCCACTATATATAGTCTGTAAGTGTTTACGTGTCCATAAGTGTTTACGTGTCCGTAAGTAATACTACCTTTTCATTTTATTTTCTGTGTGTGTCAGGGTAAAGTGCCAAAAATGGCCATCTCAGGGAGACAAAATGGAGCAGCTGCATTGAAAAAAATGAAGAAATTCAATTTAGCAGGGGTTATATTGTATGCAGTAAATTGCACTGTCTACTTTCAATTGGGCAAAGCCCCACAAACATGCACAAACAAAATTAAGTATAGAGTTAGATCTGACCCCTTCCATCCAGCCTGATGTTCTGAGTGTAAAGGATCTGGCTAGCAAGACCACCAACTGTAGTGGCAGTCTGTATTTACTCCCATGAACTTGGCTAATATATTAAACAAACTGGAAAGGTTTGTTACTGCAAGAGGCCAAAGGCCAACCAAAGAGCTGACCATCGGACTGGTTTTATCATATATGGATTATTCAGAGTATGAATGACTGAATGACTGAGATATGATGAATAACAACGAACAGATGTATCGAGTCATTATTTATCATATCTATACTGGAAAGTGCATTCATCATCCACTACAATGAAATAGTAGGAGGTGTAAAAAATGAATTACAGAATACAATTTTTATTAAATTTTTTTTTATTTTTAAAATCCAATTAATATTTCAATGTATTAAAAAATTGTTTTCATCTTTTAGTTTTGTTAGGAATCATGTTGTCCAAATATATGCAGGAAAATATTTGCCTGCGTAAATTGTGTGTGTGTGTGTGTGTGTGTGTGTGTGTGTGTGTGTGTGTGTGTGTGTGTGTGTGTGTGTGTGTGTGTGTGTGTGTGTGTGTGTGTGTGTGTGTGTGTGTGTGTGTGTGTGTGTGTGTGTGTGTGTGTGTGTGTGTGTGTGTGTGTGTGTGTGTGTGTGTGTGTGTGTGTGTGTGTGTGTGTGTGTGTGTGTGTGTGTGTGTGTGTGTGTGTGTGTGTGTGTGTGTGTGTGTGTGTGTGTGTGTGTGTGTGTGTGTGTGTGTGTGTGTGTGTGTGTGTGTGTGTGTGTTGCGGAGGAAGAGGTGTGTGTCCTGATTCCATGGACATGAGTAGAACTAGTACCAATAACGTGTTTTCTGTGAGTGGGAAGAATGTGAACAGGAAGCAACAGCTTCACCCGGCCATTCACTACTAGTAAGAGAAATGCAAACCTTTCTCTCTTGCCTTTCTTATTCGTTTATTGTCGGTGAACTTTTACAAGTTCTCAGAGTTTAAATGTTATGTTGGGAATGTTGTTCTTGTTTGTCTTCTTGTTCTTGTACTGAAACTTCCACAGACTACCACTGCTGAGATCCCCAGTTCAACTCCTGTTCATAGTAGAGATTTTCTTGTTTTGTAAAAAAATGATTGAAACTAGCTACAGATGAAGAAGTTTGTGTATCTGGACTTATGTAGCTATCTATAATAATATATGGTGTGATATTTATGAACACTCATATAATGTTGGTGTTGTGAATATTAAGAATATTTGAAATTGCTTACATGGCATAGCTACATACCTCTGTGTACATGAATATCACATAATTCATATTTGCTCCATTTTAAATATGTATGCATACACACATGTTTAAATGCATTTTAGATCAAAGAGACCTATGCTGGATTTAGCAGTGATGGAAATGAAACTGGTAAACAAACTAACATTGTGCACACTAGAAATAATTTTGTGGCCAACCATTATATTTCATTCTTAATAAAATGGTTACATGTAGTTTATCGATGAAATTATTATATGGTTTTAGCTCACCTTAAGTTATCTTAATTTAGGATTGAAGGATTTTCCAAATATTATTTTTGCCTAGTTTGTAAATATTCTCAATATTTGTATTGACCTTACTAGCATTGTTGGAGAAAGATTTCAGAATAATGAAATTATGCGGAAAACACTCATTATTTTTCATTTCAATAATATCCATAAATGTTTGACATGCTTGCATGATTCAACATAAACGATTAGCAAAAGTATGCTACCAACCAGTGTATCATCCTTCTAAGAGCATTTATCTTTTATTTTTAATGGAAGACATTTCAGAATGTTCCAAATTCTAATTATTGAACTTTTAAATTCTTAAATTATACTTTATGTAGTTGGTCGATTGTGCAAAGCTTCTGAAACTATCAATTCGAAACATTTTGGAGGGGTGTGGAAATATGGAAGATTATAGGTCCTGTCATACTCACCTGTTGGCGTGGCATTTCCGGGAGACTCGTTTGGACACCTGCTCCTAACACACCTGATACAGTGTACTATCAGGTAAAGTATCCTTCATCGCACACACATATGCACACGCATGCACGCACGAACACATGCACATGCGCATGCACGAACGCATGAACACACACACACACACACACACACACACACACACACACACACACACTAGCAGCATATACTTGCCATTGCCCAGGATATAATGACATTCCCACAGGATAAGGTGTGGCCAGTAGTTAATTTTTGAGTTTCATTGTGTGGCCATAGAATATAATCTCAAAGTTCCTAGTATAACTATGTGAAAATTGATATTGATTATATCTTTTTCTTTAGTGCACTACTCATCGAAACCTCAGTTGGAAAATCTCATTGGTGAACTAAAGAAAAGTTTTACAATGATGAACTGATTTAATCCTTTAATATATATACTAATATATGAACTTTATGAATTTGAAATAATACACTTGGTTATGCTACAAATTATATATTTTAGTATGTGGAACTTAACATTAATAAACATTTTAAAAGAAATTTCAAAGTATTATACCATCTTATTAAGCTGGAGTGATCATTAAATTTGGTTATCTTAAATTTGGTTATCTTAAATTAGGACATCCCAAAATATTAGAAAATACTGGTCCAATGAATGAAGTAAAAAAAAAGGTAATTAAAATTTAAGTTTTGTTTGTTTATTCCCTATCACCTCTCAGACACTTGGGCCTATAGGGCTCAAAAACAAGAAAAGAGAAGGAAAGATGTTAGGGCTTGGTTTTGCTGACATAACTTAGAGTGAGTTTACATAATCATGTTTTGTAGTAATCATAATGAGATTGGTAGCTGGTTCTCATGCATGGAATATGTCTTTCCTTTTGTGGGATATTTTAGCATACCACCCCTCCTATGGAGAGAGACTTCAAAGACCAATTGCTACAGACAGAATGAATGAAATCATCCAAAAAATTTTTAATGTTTGTTTGTTTCCTATCATCACACAGATGATTGGACTTGCAAGGCTCTAAAAGAAGAAAGTAAAAGATGAAAGATAGGGTTTTGGCCTTGATTTTATTGTTTGTAATATTCCTAAAGCACTTTGGTGGATGGTTCTCCTATACAAAATTTATCCCCCTCCTTTGAAGGATTCTTACTGTTACCATTTCAATGGATAGAGACAACAAAGACTAGGTCTGTCTGTTTATTTATTTGTTCAAGATAAGAAAAGGGAAGGAAATGTGTTCAGGCATAATAATGCTGACCTTTCTTAGAGAGTTTACATATTGTGGTTTGTAGTTTTCATAATGTAACCTGGTGGCAGATTCTCATGCATGAAATTGAGCCCCTGCCCACCCCCCCCCCCCAAATCTGGAAAATATTTTAGCGTTGAAGCCAACATATTCACAGACACTACAAAGACCTCTTAAAATTAATCTAGATATATTTTTTGGGTATCAATCCCAATTCTATGGCCAACACAGGTCAAAAAAAAGAAAAAAAAAAGAAAAAGAAAAAAAATTAGAAGGAAGTGGTTTGGGCACTTTTTTTACTGACCTAAATTTACTTACCTAATAGCGTTTATAATAGTGGGGCAGTTTAGTCAGGCACATAAGTGTGGCCCAACCAGGAAATTTTTGAAAAAATAGTTGGCATTGGGAGGATTATTCTCTGATCTCCACCAATCTTTTTTATAACCACACCTTGGTGATCCACATGAAACACTGAGAATATGAGCCATTTATGGCCAATTGTCAAGGAGGAGTTATTGAACCAATAAAAAACCCCAAAAAAAAATGAAATAAACAAACTAAAATAAATTAACAAATTGAGAATTATAGTAAGATAGTCATTGTTCTAATAAAAAATAATGGGTTAGAATAGCAGGGAAACCCTACAGGATTATAAGTATAAAACAAAGCTCTAGTAGACCAATTATATACCATCCATGTGCAGCTTGATCTACTTCGACATTCATCCATTAATAACAGCAGAAAACAACAGTCATTTTGTGGTTTCTACAATAAAATATAACTATAATTCTATTCATTTAGAAAAAAGGTGCATTTGCAAACATTCTTAGCACATACACTGAGTATTGCCCTACTATTTCACAGTGCACCACACCAGCAAAAATCCACCCTACGGGTAGCTTTTTGGTCTCCTGTAGCCTCCTGATTTACTAACATTTTCAATTCCCTAAGTTTATCTAGCTATTTACATAAAGAAGATGTCTGTCTGCATGTTGTAGATACCCTCATTCTGGTCACACCTGAAATTTGGCATGATAATAAATTTCAATCCAACTTAAAACATGGGCCAAAAAATATGGAGAGTGGCTATCATGGTGACAAAAAGAAGTCAGTAGTAGTTATTTAATTAGACAGACCCCTGCAGCTAGAGAACTAAAACATAATATGCACATACAACTTCACTCAGTCACACCTCTTTTTCTTATTTCGCAGGCTGAAATGCCAAATATGGTACTTTGGAAAGAATGCTTATAGATAATATGGGCTGCACCCCTTTACAACATGTATTATAACTGCCCATAAATAGATTCCTTGTGTATATGGAATGCATACAGAACTGAGAATGTATGGTAAGGGATCTCAGTCAAATAAGCCACTGCTAAATTGTTATATCTTCTATCTCCTCTAGGTCTTTATTATATTACTTTCAAGAATTTGTTGAAGGCTGTTCATGTCCTAGTTGCAAGGAGTCCGATATGGGGGAGGTCTTCTCATGCATGTAGAGCATCTAGATGGAGTAGACAGTGGCCTGATAGCAGTTGTTTCCTTATCCTGGTTAGAGGTTGAAGATGGGAGGAGTATAAGAAGGCCAGTTGGTTCAGTAGGTGTATCCTTTGGTGGGAAGTCGAGAGGTAATGTGTGGGGTGGTGGGATGGCTTTGCAAGGTTGGGTGTGGTTTGTTGGAGGGCTTCCGTTCATGGTCAGTAATGGTCGTGGGGAAGAAGTGACCACATTGGGTTGTGGGTTGTGAGCCTGAGAAGAAAAGTCATTTCTTATGCTGAATCTGGGTCCCCATGCCTGGACTGGGGTGAATTTTGTCAATAATTTTCGGTTCCTGAGTGTGTCTCTGCCAGATCCACTGATTCTGACCAAGTACTTATTGAACTTGTGACCCTCAACATCTCTGTTTTCAAAGTCACTTGTAAGGCTGTATCATGGCTCAGCTAGTGTAACACTATTAACGAAATCAACATCACCACTTCAAGTGGACCTTCAACAACCAAACCAGTTTTATCCTATTTGGGGTGATACGGGCCAGTCTGGTGTTGTAGCCAAATATGATCCAAACTCTTAGTGGTGGTTGCTGGATGGTATTTTCTGTCCATCTCTTCAAATCCCTCATGTGGGTGATATTTTACGGGTAAGATAGGAGTGAGGTCTCTGATGGTTTGTCCAAAGATGTGCATTAATAATGATAATTTTGTGTCTCAATCAAAGTGGTGTTTCGATGGGAAATAATGGCCTGCTGGAATTTATCAAAATTTAAGTCAAAATAAGGTATTGTTGGAAATGATTATTTTCATAGATTTAACCCCTATTTCTTCTTGGCAATTGCAGTATGAGAAGGCTACTGAAGTCAGACGTTGGGTTGGTGTACACTGGAGGAAGAAAGTATGTGTGACCAAAACAAGCAACTCCAGTCCTCCATCAGATGAGAGTTCCTCATGGATACTTTAGGTTGTGAAGCACATTTTCAGGCAATTAATGAGGCCTTTGGCCCCTTCCTTTGCCTTTTTGACTATGGGCCAATTAGAGTGGCAATGGACAATGACAAGGTAGTTTTAGCCTCAATAGTGGAAATAATCCACATGATACATTGAAAAGGATATAAAGCCAGTGCAGGGGGTATGGGTGGAGCTAGAGGTTGCAGCCATGGAGTGCTAACATGAAATCCAGTGTGATACCTGGCCAGAAAACAGAAAACTCAGCCCTAGCAATCATGGCAGAGGTGCCGTGGTGGGCGGGTGGCAATGCTCTAAGACAATCCTGTCTCAGGGATGGTGGGAAGATTATGCATCTTTTTATTGGATAACCTCATCTATGGTGAGATGTGTTCTTGGAATGGATGGCATATTCTAAAATTATCTGGCATGTCTTGTCGAATTTCAGGGATGCCATTCTAGATGGTAGAGGCAAGCATGGTCATGTTGGTGTCACTGGTAGTGGAAATTTTAATGTTTTTCCAGTTGATCGAATGTAAACAGTGTAAGGAAGGGATAGTGCCCATGTGGGTGACAAGTTCGATATCAGGTAGTAGTTATTGTGATTGTGTGACGGCAGAGATTTCATCCTACAGATGCATTTCGAGTGGATATGTGCCTCCTGTGGGGTGATATGTTGTGACTATGTGTCAAATATTTGGTAATACACACATGGAATCTAGATCATTTTGAACCTGCAGTGTAATGTTTTCTCCTTAAAGTTCATTAATCTGGAGATTATGATGTCCCCAAGTGTTTTGTCACCTAACAGTTTGATGAGCGGCTTGTGATCCACTGAGATGTTCACATTGTCACATCCGAGGACAAAGTGCCTAACCTTGGTCTTCCAGCCTGTATTGCAGAATAGGGAATTAATTATTGTGCATGCACAGTTCTTTTTAAAGAGCAAGAACCCGATGCTATTCTAGCATTATGTCCTGATTCTTGTCGCTCAATAGATCCAGTCTTACGTTCGGATACCCCAACTCATGGCACATCATGTCTTACAGCATAGCATCAGTGTAATTGACCTCTGTTCCACATCCTGTGCATGTGAAAGTGAACTTGTGGACTCCTCTCCCTTTGCCTCGAAGTCTTGCCTTGAAGGCATGGATGGGCTTGTCTCTCATGTTGCATGTTGTGCAGTGCCAACCGGGCCACCATGGCATTTTCCTCCCTGACAGCTCGGTCCCTGATTGCTGCAACAACCTCATTTCCATTTGGTTAGCCAATGTGCCACCAGCTGTTCAGGTCAAATCTTTATGTTACTGCTCATCACAACACTTTAATAGTGGTATGACTTTGTCTGCCCCAGCTAATTTTGTGGCTATGACTAGTTTTCCCAGCGGAATGTAAAGTACTGCCGGTCTTTGCTGGTGCCTGCTGGTTGTTTCACCTTTCCATCTTTGAAGTGGAGTGGTTGCAAATTGCTGTTGACAGTGGCATGAACAGTGATTAGGCCTGCAGCATATATGAGATTAATATCTGAGGTCAAATATAGGCACTCACCTACAGGGCAGACTACCACTGGCATCCTAAAATAAGGGAAAGTGGGGGTGCTACCCAAGTGGAACATCCCCTTTTAGCTGTTTAGAATTTGTTATTGTAGCTCCTTCATAAGGTAGGTAGACAAATTAATCTTAGATGAGTACTGTACACATAGATATAGGACAACTTTCATTTACAACATGTATAATAATTGCCCAAAAAAATAGGCTCCAAATGTATAAGGAATGAATACAGAATTGAGACTGTATGGTAAGGGATTTAAGTTAAACAAGTACATACTAAATTGTTATTATCCTCTAACTTGAACCTACTGAGTAATAAACCCAATATATTTGGAATGAGGTTCATCTGGGGAATGCATTAAATGCATGTATATGTCAACACCCTTTTTTGTATCCATTTCAGGCCCCAAAAAGGTCAGAAACAGTATTTTTGCCTTAAGAATCATTAGATCAGGGTGGAGTCACAGTTCTTCCAATTGATGTGTAAGTTAAAAAATTTTAAAAGTGTAGCTTTAGAATAACACTTGGAACTAAGGAGTTAAATTCAAGAATCCATCTAATATATATTTTGGTTGGAAAATGTCTGTATGTTTATATATATTTGTCTTTGCTTGGCATGACAACCAAACCGTTGGACCGAAGAGGTCAATAATTGGTACATGGCCTCCAAGAAGTAAGGTGACAATAACTAACTACATGTGGGTTCATTAATGGGTGTTATTTTGTAATAGCCACACCCAGTGTAAGAAGCTTTGTCTTCCAAAAGGTAATCATTGGACTAACTAGGCTGAAATTAGGAATATGGTCTCCAAATAACCTGATGAGTATTATTAACTGTATGTGTGGGTGTGTCAACAGACATGGTTATGTTATTATCACACCTACATAAGTCAAAAACCAATTTACAGAAGATTCAGATTCGGCATATGGACTCAGTGTAACAAGATTTGATTATTAATCACATTCGGTTGTGGCAGTAGGTGGGGTTTGGTCATAAATGGTGAGGTAACCCTTAGGAGACCTGTAGATACGCTGCTCATAGTCCCAAACTTAGTGTGATTTCAGGTTTCAAGAGCCTGAACTTGTAAAAGTAGGATTGTATATTAATACTTAGCTTCAATGGGTATGTGTATATCATCATAGCTTTGTTTTATCTATATTTTTTAGAGTCCCCTGACTGTGCACCAAAAATATTAAAGCATATCAGTAGTCTTTTGAAGGAAGAAAAAGAGTTATTTCCAAACTTATGGAGTGGACCAGATTGGAGTTACTCTAGGTCAGCTGGGCCAATGCACTAACTTCAGTAAAATATGTGATGGTAAAATTAGTTGGAGTAAGGGTAAATAAAAGGAGGATCATTAAAAGTAGTTAATCAGAAGTTACAAAGTGTAATATAATCAGAAAGTAATATGTTGGGGTGTGTGTGTGTGCCAGAATCATTGGGGCACAGTGAATCTTATGTGCGTGGGGAGAAGGGAACAAAAGTGCACAGGAAATTTTTCCACCAGATTTTGCTGACTTCACCTTTGATAACATCTGATGATTTTTCCAAGTTAATCTATTTAATGACTTTCCAGTCTTGATGCCCATTAAAATATGACAAATGAGCTGTCCAATTGTACTCCTGCCATCAAACAATCATACTCCTCTACATTTAGTTCACAGGCTGACCTTAGATTCACTATGAAGTAACAATGACACAAAGCAGTAACATAAGATATATATATATTAGATATCCAATAATATTCCTAACTAGCAACATTTCTACTCTTAAGAACAGGAAGAAATTTTTAACAATATCTTTTTCTTCTTCAGAATATCTTATTTGCTTCTCTTTTTCTTTCAAGACTAAGAGAAATTCTCAGGTTCTTATATATTTGTTAATAATCATTTTCATTTTTGCCTCCATGTTTCCTAGGAGCATCTCAAATTTCCTGTGACAGTGGTGTCGTTCCAAATTTCTCCCATTGACGAATTCTTCCAGAACCCTCAAAATCAAAGCAGGAGTGTGAAAGATCTGGCATGGTCTCTGTGACTTATTTTTCCCAGAGTGCCAAAAGTGTTCCCATAGATCTATCTGGTGGAATATGCCTGCAATGATCATAGCTATCACATAGGAGACATTTATGTATTTTTCTTAAATTACTATATGTGCTTGTAACCAGAGAAATACACATTATAATGTAATAAAATTTGAAAAGTTTATACCATACCATGAAATTAAATCTTCATGATTAAATTATGAAATGATCTCAGACTCTTCACCATCAGTAGCTAATCTTACTTTTATCCATTAACTTTTATAAGTTCACGGAATCTCAATGTTACAATCTTAATGTTATGTTGTAAAATTTCCTCTGACCACCAGTGCTTTGGTCAACATTTCAAGTCCTGGTCATGTTTTATTATTTTTTTCCCCATTTTTTTCTTTTCTTTTCCAGAGTGAGCAGGTTTTAGGCTGTAATTTTTAATCTTGTTAGACCACTTATTTTTTTACTTGATTTCACTACTTGCCACAGCTGTATGTTATATGCAGCTAATTTCTCAAAGAATTAAGTACATGATTGGAGTATGTCTATGAAAAAAAAAATTGCAACAGTTGTTGGGGATAGTGTGGCCTATTCTGTCTGTTTAAATAATTTGAAACATGCTTAACAGTATCAGCAAGGGAACTGCCACACACATAAAGTACACCTTGAGAATGTGCAGAAAAATAAATAAAAA
This sequence comes from Lycopodina hypogea, assembly GCA_963969325.1. Classification (NCBI taxonomy): domain Eukaryota; kingdom Metazoa; phylum Porifera; class Demospongiae; order Poecilosclerida; family Cladorhizidae; genus Lycopodina; species Lycopodina hypogea. Next base: position 1,728,003 of record OZ017791.1, on the reverse strand, counting down.
CTTTTTCTTGGGCCAAAAATTGGAGAGGGAGGGGATGATAAACAAGTATTTAATTTTATATGGCCTTAATAATATTTTTTTTAACCTAACATTGATACATATCCCCTTAGGCCTTTATTAATATATAGCAAAAGTAGCAAATATATCTCCCAATATCCTATCCAATACAAGACATATTAACCAAAATAATAAAATGCATGGATTTGCATAGCACCAACTAATGAGTGCTAAAGCTAGATGATAATGCCAAATATTAAAATCATATAGGAACTCAAAGGAAATACTGAGAAAAAAGTATGTATCTAACCTTGTGGTTGGTGCATATATTGTAAAATAATCTTATTCTGATTCTAAAACTAAAAGAAATGAATAAAGAAGATAAAACTTACTTAACTTCATCATAAAAAAGGAAGGAAAGTATGTGATTATTATAACACTAACAACTATCCCAAGAGTGACTAGAAAAAAAAATAGAATAAAAAAAAATAATAATAACTTCTGAGATAGTGACAAAGTGGTTATAGAATACTCAATATTGCAATATTATCAAAACTGTTAATCTTTTTCCAAATACCACTCTTTACCTTGGCTACATATCAACACTACATGTCCCATATCTAATGCAGTGGTCCAGATTACTCATATGTGCACCAGGGTCCCATCGGTTTCCACACCACTTAAATGAGGGAGTCAAGATTTCACCGAGTGGTGAAACCACAATGCAAAGGAGAATTCAGGAAGGTAGATTTGGCAGATCCTGTTCTTTCGAAAATTGCAGGTGTGGGCATGCCCAGTGGGAAAAACTGGGAACAATCAGGCCAGGAAGGGATTTGGCACTACACATGGTGGATGGGGGGGAGGTGGTCTATAGCGAAGAAAGCCATCCCTTATCTACATCTGTGCATAGGTATCAAGTGTCCTGTTGTCTTCGAATAATGGTTTTTTTTATGGTATTTCTCAATCAGACTTAGTAGCTAGCAACTTTGGCTATAATAATGCTGGTTCAGCAATACTTTGAGTGCTGACCTAAAAAGACCATTCAATGTTTCAAATGGTTGACAGAATAGGATGCATTATATTCAAATATTGTCTCTAATTTGTGTTCATGGAAGATTAACACAAGATATGTATTGAATACTCTGAGAAATGAGCAACTTAAAACACAGAGCTGTGGCAAGAAGTAAAGTAGGGTACAATATAAAAAGTTTAGAAGTAAAATTAGCTACTGATGGTAAACAATCTGGGATCAGTTCATAATTTAATCATAATAGATTAGTTGCATGATGTGGTATAAACTTCTAAAACTTATTAACTTATAATGTGTACTACCCTGTATACTAGCACAATATAGCAATAATAAAATACTGAACTGCACAAGAGGTCCTTGATGGGGTGACTACTATGACTAGTGCACAAAGATATTTTAAGTGTGACAGATTTGGCGGGGAGACTGTGCCAAATCTTTCCCACTCCCATTTTAATTTCAAGGGATCCTCACCAATTTGGCAATGGGTTAAGTCCTAAGTGAGCAGATCACTTTCCAGACTTTATTGTTTGTCCTGAAAGTGAGATAATCTTGCTGCTAGATAAATTCTGTCTTTATTTTCTATTAATCTTTTTTTGGACGCTGAAATGCGAAGAAGCCAGACAGCTTGCTAGATAAACCATGTGTCCCGGTGTCAGAGGCGTGAGTGACTCCCCAGGTGTGAGTGATTTCCCGGTCACTGATGCCTAGGCATGAATGACCCCCTCAGGCATGGGTGACTCCCCATGAATAAACAAAACAACAACAACAACAACAACAACAATGATAATAATAGCTAATAATAAGTTTAAAAAAGAAAAGAAAAGAAAGAAACTCAGGCAACCAGAGCAGTGACAAGATCCCTGACAAACAAGTTAGGTCTCACTACCCAACTTTGAATCAAGGCTACCACACCACCCCTCTACTAGTGGCTGGTTCACAAATTGAGTTCTCAAGAAAGATAAGTATCATAAACTGATCCAGTGAACTGCTGATATGAGACAATAGATTCTTTTACAATATTTGCATAACAGCCATGATACACTCTTTGGTAGTTAGTGAAGAACTTAATTATATTCAGTCATCTCTGCCTATTATACTTTATTGCTCACTTCCTGGGCCTCTGCTCCCAGGGGCCAGCTGAATCCTTCTCATATGAGTTGTCACAGTAGTGTTTATCCAGCATCTCCTGGTTACCCACATTCATATTAACTACAGAATTTCATAACTCCTGTCTTTATCCAGCCTCCCTTGGTTACCCATGTTTGTATAAACTACAGAATTCTCATAACTCCTGTCTTTATCCAGCCTCTCTTGGTTACCCACTTTTGTATTAACTACAGAATTCTCATAACTCCTGTCTTTATCCAGCCTCTCTTGGTTACCCACATTTGTATTAACTACAGAATTATCATAACTCCTGTCTTTATCCAGCCTCTCTTGGTTACCCATGTTTGTATTAGTTTGGGATTGGTTCTCCTCCTGTGGCTCTGACACTACTTATCAACTTTCTCAGGTAGGTTGCCTGGCTCCCCAATCACACCATCAGGGGAAGACTCAGTCAGGGGGTTCCCTAAAGGATATTTAAGAACATTATGATCAAAATCCCACAGTTATCCTCAAATTTTTGGATTGTGTGTGTCTCTCATTTCTAAATTTTGCTCCAGAATGGATGAGTTTTGCTACAGTGGAGAATTATGTTCGATTTGGGATTTTTAGATATGGCTGTTGTAAAATTATCATATCTGATCAAGGCTGTGAGTTTGTCAATTGTTTGCTAACTGAATTGTTTCAGCTAACAGGAAATGAGTACTGAGTTACTTCTGCTTATCATCCCAATAAAATGGACTTACAGAAAGGTTTAACTAAACATTGCAGGTTACTCTGATGAAGTTGCTAAATGATGAGCAGAATGACTAGGATGAGCACCTTCCAGCTATACTCTTCTCTTACAGAACCAACATTAAAAAAACAATGAAGCTCACCCAATTTGAAGTAATGTAGTGCCGGTATGTAATTTATTGTTTAACTGAATATAATCATGAATCAGCAACCACAATCAGGGAATCTGAAACAAATTTCATGATAATATTATCTCAAATCGTCTGTGATTTCATTTTTTCACTATTTTAATTTACCTTTGTTCAAAAAACCGATCCTACCAATTGAATTAGGCTATTACTTGAAGAACAGTGATGAAGGCATAGCTTTGGGGATGCTAATGATGATTATGAATATGTTGATGATGAGACCTTTAATTGGAGTCCTGCAAATATCCTTCAAAATGTGAGGAGCTTATTCAATGTCAAAAAGAAGATTCATGAAATGGCAGAGGCAGATATCAAGGCACAACAAAAGAGAGATAAACTTGACTATGACAGAAAACATTTGGAACCAAAGTAATACATAAACTTATTTCACTAATGTCGTTCTGTTCTTAATCATTATTATTTTTTTAGATATTTGTTCCAGGGACAATGGTCCTCCTAAAAAACAGCAACAGAGACTCCAAAAAAGGAGATAAAATGAAACAGCGATGGCTTGGTCCATACAAAATCAAAAAGAACTTGGAAAATGGTGTGTATCGGTTAGAGAACAAAGAGGGTGCAGTGCTGAAAACTACTGTCAACCAATGCCGTTTGAAGTTATGTATAGCAGGTGCAGAGGTAATAACAAATATTATGCTCTATAATTGTACATTATGCATTTATCATTCACACTACAGCTATCTGTAGGATCTCATCCAGAATCTAACGATATTTCAGAGCCTAAACCCAAAAAGATGGTATAATGAGCTGTGTTATTTTCTTTGGAAAATACGACTGGTTTGACTGCAATATAATTAATGTTTTTCAAAGATTTGAGAAGCAGCATTGCGAGACCAGTATTGCATCATTGAATGTACCAATATCGAAGGTGTCCAAAAATAGAACATCAAAAGTACTGGTAAGTTTGGTTGGATCTTTTTGTTTTAAGATTGGGAAAATGTGTGTATCTATTCATTTGTTTATACAGGCAAAGGTGCTTAAGATGTGGAAGACTCTGCAACAGGGAGACTGGCTAATGGACACACACATTTCTCGGGCACAAGAAATTCTGAAAACAATTTCTTCACCTATATGGTTTACAATGTACCATGCTATTCCAAAATAACGGATTCAGTGCAGTTCATGGGGAGCAATACAGATCCACCATATAAATAAGAACCATTGGGTTACATCACACAGCATTGGCCAGGAAATAATGGTATATGATAGTAAATTTTATGGTGGTGATTTATCACCATCATGACAAATCAGTTGGCTGTAATTTACAGCAAGCTACAGAAAAAAGGCGAGAAAGAAGTTCCAACATTAACAGTAGACATCCCTTCCATACAACAGCAAAGAGGTAATTCTGATCATGGTGATTTTGTTATTGCCTTTGCTGTGCATGCTGCCCTAGGAAACACTATTGAAGAGATAGAATTTAATCAACATGAAATGAGAGAGCATATAGTGAATTGTTTCAGGAATGGATTATTTACTCCATTTCCAACTTTTTTTTTATTTTTAGAATATCTCCAAGATTAAACAACTTTTCAGGCAAAGAGATTGAACTGCATTGTACATGTGGAATGCCAGAGACATTTGACGACATGGTTGAATGCGACCTATGTGAAAAATGGTTTCACTTATCATGTGACTGAGGGAATTATATCTACTCCTGCAGTTGATGAACAGTGGTTGTGCGAGTTCTACACTTTATAGCAGCTGCATATTTCTATCAGATACTATCTCTTTTTGCCATATCACAATTTTTGAAGTAACAATTGAACATCACGCATACATACACTACCAGCAGACTTGTTAATTGAGAATATGCTTACTACCAACTTTAAGATATGATTAATGTCACCTTATATGCTTATTGATATTTCTTATCACAAGTAAAGTTTGCTTATATGTTCTTAAATTATTCCTGTTTAATGTTGAATTAATATATTGGTCATGTTATGATTCATTGATTATCAGTTTGACTTTATTTTTATCGATTTTTAGTGTTGTAAAAGAAACTCTTACTACTTGATACCTGAAAGCATAGTATTGAATCAATTTGATTGTCAAAGGGGGGGATCTATTATTACTGCAATATGGTCACTAATGAAGATGGCACTTTAACAATATGAACGATTATCGTTTTTGTCTGTCATCTTGCATCTTAATGTGGAGTGATAGATTTGGAGGGGAAATTGGAGCCAGGGATGCTATCTTAAGGGAGTCATTGATGCCTGGGCACCACTGACTGAGGTGATGTTATGGAAGTGGAGTAGCTCATAAGTCTTGATATATTATACTTTCATACATCACTATATAATCAATCATGATTTAATATTTGAAAATATTAATAGCTCATTAATGAGTATGCATAAGTTATACAGGCAGAAGCTTTCATGAAAATGGGTTGTTTTTATAATAAAGAATAATATGTAGACCATTTTAACAGGAAGGGAATATTACTTGAATCATTAAAGAAAAAGTAGGTGGAAACGCAAAAATAGAATAATTGGTATAGATAAGAATAATTAATCAAGGCTTATATAATCTTACTGCCTAGATGAGTGACTCATGTTCAAGCAACAGATACCATGGATTGAAGAAGTATGTATATCTATGTTGGTTTATGTATTTATATAGTTGAGCTATATTGCTGTATCATTTATGTAGCTACTTGATCATAATACCTTTTGTTCCACTATTGAAATTGTGTTTTGGGCTTCCAGGATGGAGGATATGGAAATTTGACTACCTATAGCCATTTACTCACATTATTATTTGTTTAACTATTCATATATATATATATATATATATATATATATATATATATATATATATATATATATATATATATATATATATTGTTTTATGATTCCTTTTCCATTTATTATTATTATTTTTTTAATAAAATAAAAAAAATAAAAAAAATGAATATTCATACATACATACATATATATATATATATATATATATATATATATACATACTAGAGGCATATACCCTATGTTGCCCGGCCAATTTCTACATGAGACATTAAAGAAGCCACTCAAATTTCAGCATGGTTGGACTTTTAGGCAGGCAGCCATAACTACTTCCTGTGATGCCTACACACACATATTCACAAACCAAAATATATATTAAAGTGTATTCACAGATCTAACTCGTTAAGTCCAAGCATTATTCAGAATATCTTCTTTTTTTTTGTGTGTGTGTACTTTTTCGCTTTACACATCAATGAAAAGAGGTGTAGCTAGGAGGGATTCCATCCATGTCATTCCAAATGTGAAGTTGTTTATGCATACCACATATTAAGTCTTGTTCCTCCAAGGGTTTGTCTGGTCAAAGTACCATTTTTTGCTTCTTTTTAGCCCGACATGAAAAAAAATAGAGGTTGTGGTCTTATACATCTATTTAAAACATTCCATAAATTATATCTATTTCAAATATATATGGGTTCCTGGGTCTAACTCCCTAGGGTTTTTTGTTGTAAAAGTTCCATTTTTGGCATATTTTTGGCCTTACACAGGGAAAGGAAGAGGTGTGGTCAAGTGGAATCCAGCCCAGGTTAATCCTAGATTGAAGTTGCATATGCATACCAAGTTTTAAATCTGTTAGTCCTATAGTTTTTCTGGCCAAAATACCATTTTTGGCTTTTTTTTTGGTTACAATGGTAAACATTTTCTGAAATTTTTAGCCCATGTTTTAAGTTGGGTCAAAACCTATCATCATGCTGAGTTTCAGAGAAATCCACATACTGGTTTGGTCGGAATGATGGTACAAGCATACAGACAGACAGACAGACACTGATACCTTAGGTATGAGTGACCGGGTGTCACTCACACCCAGGTGTGACTGACCGGGAGTCACTGACGCCTATGCGTGAGTGACTGGGGAATCACTAAACCGGGGAGTCACTCACGCCTACAACACCGGCTTTACCCGGACATGTCCTCCTTTTTGGTTATTATATATCAGTCCTGGAGGATTTTTAAAATATCTGAAAATGTCCAGGATTTTGGTCTTCTTTTTGTTGAAAAGATTTGTCCCCGAAATAGTCACACTTTTTTCTTTTTTAAAAATTTTTTTTATACCAAAAGTCCAGCTTAGTAACAATAGCGCAGTGAGGTGGTCTGGAAGAGCAGATACTTAAGTTAGCACATTTTTTTTCCTCTGTCCCTATGCCCCTCCCACTACTTATGGTAGATGGTGGGGAGGATTGTGGTGGGTAACTGTGGTGGGTATCTTTTTTTTATACATATTTCTTTTCTGATAAATTATTGTGACTGTGTGACTGTGTGACTGTGTGACTGTGTGACTGTGTGACTGTGTGACTGTGTGACTGTGTGACTGTGTGACTGTGTGACTGTGTGACTGTGTGACTGTGTGTGATGCTCAGGCTGATTTCTTGATTTGCCGATTATATTTTAAAGCTCACAATACCCAAAGGTAAGTGCAAATCCACTCCAAAACTGAAGATCAAATTTTTTATGTTTGGGAGAACAGGAGAGAATGAGTATCTCAGTGTTTGGACTGAGTATTTTTGTGAAATAGGTAACAATATAATTAGTGCAGTACAATGAATTTTGCATTTCACACAGTGAAGCATCATCAGGACTGCACATCTGCCATGTTAACTAAAATTCTTTAACCAGAGTAAGTGAAGGTGGGACCTTTTCAATTCCAAATTATTGATATTCTTGCATAGAGTTGATGATATGAATATTTTATACTTTTACTGTAGTCAGGTAGAGGTTTAAAGATTGAGCCCATTTCTATGTTCTGGTGAATAAAAATGAGGGAGCCTGAGATTAGGGATGCCATTTCTTCTTCCCCCATAATATTTTAATAATGGTGCTCCTTCACACACAAAAAATTCAATAGTAAAATATGATACCCCCCCCCCCCCCCTCCTCTCCAAGTGTCCTATTTTTGAATCTGTAAATATGGTAGCCCTAGATAAAGGGGTTGAAAACTAACTTACTTAGTGTGAGTGCAATACTGCTTTGCAGTTCACTCAAAAGGTGTATGCCACATACAATCAGGAACATGATGCTGTGAAACTCTTTCCAAAAGTTTTTGAAGGCTTAGGGAATTTAGGAGAAGCATACCAAATCAAATTGAAGGAGAGTGTGACCCCATAATCATTGTTTGTTCCCCACAATACACCAATACCCAATAGACCAAAGGTCAAAGAGGAACTTTTTTTGCATTGAAAAGATGGATCTAATCTCAAAAATTGTAAAACCAACATCATGGTGTGCTGGTTTGGTGGTTGTTCCTAAAATGTTAGGAGCAGTGAGGATCTGTGTTTACCTAAAGCCCCTCAATGAAAGTGTATGACGACAACTTCACCCAATACCAAAGATGATGATACATTTGCTCTATTTCATGGAGCTACAGTGTTCTGTAAATTGGATGCTGACAGTGATTTTTGGCAGATTCCTCTGTTAGAGATTTGTTGTACCTTTACCACATTCATAACTCCATTTGGGATGTACCACTTCAATAAACTATCATTTGGAATCTTCTGTGCTCCAGAGCTGTTCCAGAGAAGAATGAATACCATTCTGGAAGGACTGGAGGAGATAGTGTGTCTCATTGAACTTAACTGAACTCAATAAACTTGACTGAAGTCAATGAACTCAACTAAACTCAATGAACTTAGACTAAATTCAATGAACTTTACTGAACTCAATCAACTTGACTGAACTCAATAAGCTTGATGAAAGTCAATGAACTTCACTTAACTCAATAAACTTTACTGAACTCAATGAAGTTGATTTAAATTAATTAACTTGACTGAATTTAATGAACTTGAATAAACTTAATGAACATAGACTTAACTCAATGAACATAACTGAACTGAATGAACGTGGACTAAACTCAATGAATTTGACTGAACTCAATGGACTTGACTAAGCTCAATGAACTCAACTAAACTCAATGAACTGGACTGAATTGAATGAACTTGACTAAACTCAATAAACTGGACTGAACTCAATGAACTGGACTGAACTCAATGAACTTGACTTAACTAAATGAACTTAGACAAAACTTGTGGTTAACTATACCACTCCAGTATGATGATTGTACCTCTCAAGGATGATGCATCATGACATCATTGATTATGACTTTATTACCAGTATATTGTGTATATATAAAACATTGCAATTGTCTTTGTCTTTGTTGTTCCACAATTTCTTGCACTTCATCCATTCTGCAATACTTGTCATTTTGAAACATAAGGTTCTGTTAACTTTTATAAGTGAGTATTAAGCATGTGCATTTATTAACTGGCTATCAATAAAGCCAGTATTAAGATATCACATAACTTAGTACAGCCACCATTCATGCAAGCTATACTGGAGAGAGAATATTTGTGTCCACAATCCCTTCCACAAGATATTTCATCCTAGGGATAACTGGGGTTTAACTTCCCCATGATCAAGACAACTTGTCTCTGGAATAACATGAGATGGGTCTCATCTAGCCACATTTCTTCCTCTTAGTGTTTAAGGCTAAACAAGTAAAAAAACGGTGCTTTTAAAAAAGTCACTTTGGCCTAATTAAATGTTCACTTTAGTTTTGGAAGTCTATAACATTTATCTTTAAAGCAGACACTTTTGTGACTACAGACTACCAAGAGTGGGCTGGAAACTTCCCATAAGGTGGGTTTTTCGCTAGTATCTATAAATGTGAGAGAGAGAGAGAGAGAGAGAGAGAGAGAGAGTGTGTGTGTGTGTGTGTGTGTGTGTGTGTGTGTGTGTGTGTGTGTGTGTGTGTGTGTGTGTGTGTGTGTGTGTGTGTGTGTGTGTGTGTGTGTGTGTGTGTGTGTGTGTGTGTGTGTGTGTGTGTGTGTGTGGCTCAATGGACAGCTAAAGGACTGAATGGATATTGACAAAACTTAGCAAACATGATCCTTGAGGGCATACTATGGTTTTTCACCAAATGAATTCTGAAAAGTATCACCCCTGAAGGGGAAAAGAAGAATTCAAATTGTCCATTAAAAACTCCTTAAAGAACAGGTTTTCAAGCTGAAAGTCAGTGGTTCAAACATGGAAGAGAGAGATTTTCTCCCTTTAGGTTGGTTAAATAGAGAACATTCAGGCATCACACAATTTCTCTGTTATTTATTGGATAAGGGACCTAAAGAGATTGTTATTTGTAGATGATGACTCATGTTGATTTGTTATCCATTGAGTTGATTTCTATTTATTGAGTAGATTTGTTACATGTAGATTACTGGACTGAGTAGGAAGAAGCATACTTGCACACAAATGCACACATGTAATTATAATTAGGTGATTGATCATCAAATTATTTTTTGTTGTGTAATATTGTCATCTCCATTGGTAGGAAGCCAACTTATTTAAATGAAGCTGAATCAGTGTTGCTAGAAGTAGTGATTTTCCCCCAAAAAGTGATTTTTAGATACCAATTGAGAGGAATAAAGTCTGAGAGGGAATTCCCACAACCCTCAAAATGTAGGCTTTTTCAGTAGTAAATATCTATGATCCAGCTACCCTTGAAGATAAAAAGACTGGAGAAGCTTGCCTTCAAGTTCCTGAGGAAAGCTGCAGAAAAGCATCGAGCTTCTTCCCAAGACTGATCCATTCTAATTGACACTGTCTTTGCAAACTACTCTGGTAAGGAAGTGTCTGTGTCCATATTATTTCTATAAAATATTTCATTACAGGGAGAAGTTGATGTGCTACAAGGTCAAGGAACAGGTCCAGGTCACAGGCAGCACAAATATTTGTGGCTCTATATCCATTCATATATTGATCCAATAGGGGATTTTTATTCCAACTATTCGTCCTGGGTGTGCATAAAATGTCTGGTCCATCTACTTAAGGTACAAAAATAGAGAGTTCTTTTCTCAAGAACTGTTCTGTTTTCCTTCTCGGAATGCAGAGAAGAGTTATATAGGGTCATAGTGTCCACTAAGTGCCAAATATTCTATTAGATATGGTAATATTAAAGCTGTGATATGAAAGAAAAGGTATAATATATTTTGTGCAACTGTCATTCAAAAGAAATGGTCATGTATGTAAGTATTGCATCTGTGATTAAAAACAAATGGTTCTAATGTTGGTAATATGTGCTTTGAATGCTAATGTAATCTATTTGTTAGATTTTTTTTGTAATGATTTGCATAGTGATTTACTTTCCATTGATTAAAAAAAAAAAGTGAAAAAATAAGTGTTTTTGAGAAATTGTGTAGCAATTTTTACCTTAATTCCTGTGGCAACACTGAGGATGATCCTCAGGAAGATGTAGAGTAATATTTAACAGTGATACCACAAGTAGTAACATTGAAAGAAAATTGGGAGAGAAAAGGTCTGATCAAGAAATTGCTACAACTCTAAAAATGTAGTGAATTTCCAGCATTAGGCAGAGATTCCATACAAAGTCGGACCATAGCCAGCTGCCCAAGCAGAAAAAGAGGAGACTGTATGAGAATGCCTTCAAGTTTTAGAGGAAGGTATTCTTAAGATTATGGAAATAATCCAGTTCCTTACCAAAGGAGCTCCATTAAAATGGACACTGTTCTTTCAAGTATGCCTGGAAAGAGTAAAGAATATGTATCTGAAATCCTTTCCTTAAGGTGTTTGATCCCAAGGAGAATTGGAGTCTAACTGCTCCATAATCAAGGAGCAGTCCTTGGACAACAGTAGCATAGAGTACTTTTTGCTTGATTTGCATTCATATGGGGATCTAATGGGGAACTATCCATTTAACTTTTCAGCCTGGGTGTGCTGAAAATATTCTGTCTTATATATTTGAATGCAAATAGCAGGTGGCATTTTACACATATATAAAAGCTCCAATCTGAAAAAAAGCTATAGTATGTTCCAATATAAATTTGTAATATGTGTTTCATAGTGATTTTGTCAGTAGCTGAAAATTGATAGTGATAAAAGTAGTGATTTTGAGCTAAATCTAACTGGTAACACTGGTCTTGAGTCATGAATTTTTCAATAGAAATCTGTGAATGAAGATGGTAGAATTACATTTGATTGGATACTCACTACCCAGTGTGGTTATTCCTGTTCAAACCTCATCCTGTGGGTTTATGAGGCTGAAAGTTTCATAATAGCTACTTCACAATATGATGTAAGGCCTCACATTGCATTACCATTCTATGTGTTATAGTCTCACAAAGCGAGGGAAGCCCTAAAGGCTATGACCAAGTAGAGTGAGATTTTTGTCAAAATTTGTATACAAAATTTGTATACAAAATTTGTATACAATTTTCCAGCAAAGTATATTTCCATACCAAAAAAAAACCCTAAAAAAATGTGGTGCAGATTGGAATGCTTTCTCTGTCCATGCCCTGCCCACTACTTCTGGTGGGTGGTGGGGATTTCTAATTTCACAGAAACATTTCTGCATTTCATTGCAAAGAAATTTCCAATCAGGGTAAGTATATATATTTCCAAAATTTGAACTGGTACTGTTGTTATGTTGAATGGTTAGATGGTTGGTTAAGTGATTCGTGAGATACCATTCTGCAGGAAAGCATTTGCAAACCTGACCCTTTCCTATGAACACCTATTCCTTATGTATTTGTGAATAAGAAATGGAGTCCCATTGGCAGGGTTTTGCTAGAATTTCACAAAACTCTACCAAAAGTCATCGTAGGGTAGCCCTCATCAGCCCCTGAAATTTGATCCATGCAGGCCCAAGCATCCAGTAGAATTAGATGAAAATCAAAGTAAAAACATGCCTATAGGGGTGCTTTTTATAAATTTCTTTGGGTTGGGGTGAGGGGGGGGGGGGGGGGTGGTGGGGGGGTGGTGGGGGGAGGGAGGATGGAGGAGAGGTTTCAATCTCATGCATGAATGATCACAAAACTGCTTTATGAATAGCCAGCAAGCACACTAATTGAGAATTATAATAAGATTGCTTCAATGACTCCAAAAGTAGGATGGGGATATTATATAAATACTTAAATATATTAGTGTATTATGCATAAGAAATTAGGTCTTAGCCTTTTTTCCACCATCAAACAATAATTTTACTCCATAAAAGCCACAGACTGTTTCTGAAGTTCTACTTCATTTTTAGAAAAAACATTCATAAAGGATATAACAGGTGGGTCCAATTGGCTGCATTTTTTGCTAAATGGATGCATAAAAGGCAAAATCCATTTATCAATGAGGAGGAGTAATGCAACCAAGAATATTCAGTTGAATATGAATACAGGAAGCTTTGTCCCTTACCATACCAATATGCTATATAGGAAACTTGTACTTTACCAAGTTCTCCTGGTTCAAATAAATGCTAGCATTGCTTTTTAACAAATACTTATTGTGGTTAAATTATTTGCAGTATTTTTATAATGTGCTTCAAAATCTAGTTCAAGAATAATTGAATTTAATTGTTGATCTAGGCTCTGAATGGTGGAGACGATATTGCCTGGATAATCTGATTCTGAGAATCAGTCCAGATTTTCACCAAGTTTTGACTGAAATGCACCTGACAAAGTTTAATAATGATGGTCAAAAATACTAATCAATGTATGTTGTTACTTGCTGCCAATGAATTAATACTATTGAAAAAATTTTTTTGTCTATTTATTGTTTTTTGTTGTGTTGTGTTGTGTTGTATTGTGTTGTGTTGTGTTGTGTTGTGTTGTGTTGTGTTGTGTTGTGTTGTGTTGTGTTTTTTTTTTCTTCCTTTTTCTTGGGGGAAGTTTGTGGAGAATAAATTTATTATAGTTTGGGATTAGAAAGCTGAACATACCAATCAAGGGAACCTCAAAATATGATCTACTGTGCAATAATATATCTGCAGATGTCAAAATGATAGCATGGCTCATGATATGCAAGTATGCTTTTGAGACAGTAATAAAGTTTGGAGTCACAATTTACTTACTTATTGCTTTAACCTAGTCACAAAATTTAATCTCAAAAGCTATTTGTTGCCAGAGTAGAGACTTATCTGGGTAACCAAGAACTCCCCTCCTCCCCCCCCCCCCTTACTGGCTATGGCCCTGGTTATGGTTATAGATTGGAAGAATGAGGCCAGAGGTATGATTTAAGAGGTGGAAGAACCTCAGGGACAATTTTATGATGGAGTTATGAGGAAGACTAAATTGTAAAAGAGTGGCAAAAGGGACCAAGTTATGTGTCCAGATGGCCATTTTTAAAGATACTTTTGTTTCTTTCTGACAATATCCACCACAAGGATTACATCATTCATCTAAATCCCTTATTTTATTTTGGTCTTCTGTTATTTTTTCCTAATGTGCACAACTTCCTCAAAGTTTGAGGGACAGAATGTTGAGGACAGCATTGTATTCGATGGCCATGAAGATAACCTTGACAGAGGTTAGATACTTTCTCATAATGATGTAGCTGTAGTATGTGCATTTTAATTTATAGTGATGTGGATGAGGATGAGAAAAATTCTGCCTTGTGTATTCCTGGTCCTTCAAGATCAATGTCTCTTTGTAGACAAAGTATTGGGTGCAAAAGGATAGAGGAACAACTGGATGAGTTCTTAACTGTGAGCCCTCAAAGTTATGGAGAATAAGCATACCAAGTCTGCGAAAATAGCTGAAGTTTGTCTCTCCTCTGGCCCTTCCTATCACTTTGGTACGGACTTGGCATGGCAACTTGACAAATGACAGATCGTCTAATGTCTGCTGCCAAAGTTAGAATCAACTAAATCCTATTGAATATCAATTATCCCCCACCTGCTCCACAGTGACTATTTCTTCCATGCCGGAACAATATTCTCCAATTATGCCACATGGCCCCATTATTATCGAAACAATATTCATTAGACTTATCTTACATTTTTGCAGTTTCTCTTTTTTTCATACAATTCTCTTTTTTTTTTTGGTGACATGCAATGTTAAAACATAATTTACGTAAATGCAAGTACACCAAAAAGTTTTAAAAATCGTTGGCAAACAGGCATTCATCAGTAGTATAAAATCAGTTCTACTGATGCACCTTCTTAACTACCTTTGATCATATTTGAAGTTAGGAGTGATGCCTACACCTGCTTTCTCTGCAACAATCCATCACTAGATTTATCTACTAGTTAAAAAAAGATTGGTGCCATGCAGCAAACCTGACTCACATCATTTTACACATCAAACTGCTCAAATATGGACCAATTAAAGTTTATTTTAACATTCATACCCACTCACACACACATGAATGCACACACGCATGCATGCATACATGCACACATGAATGCATGCATGCACATGCACACACATTCACATACACACATGCATGCACATGCACACACATTCACACATGCACACACATATGCATGCACACACATATGCATGCACACACACATGCATGCACACACATGCACACACATGCACACACTCACACACAAACAAACACACACACACTTGTCCTCTCCTGTTTTACCTTTACCATATTTGATCACATGGCCCTACTTCAGGAAGGAGCAAAAAATAAGATCACATCACATTAAAGGCATAATTTGGGTGGACTAGAGTCTTCTTCACATTTGTGCACATCCAGATCTCCTTTACTGTGGAATCACTTATGACATCCTCCACATTGCACTGAATCCTGCTGTTGTTCAATAAGCTTAGCCCTTTCTACCAAGCATTTGTGCCTCTTCAATTCACTAGGCCGACTGAATTGGAAAGCCTCTGTGCTGTCACTGCAACTATAGGTCCAGGTCATTTCTCAATTGGAGAGTGGTGGTGTTCTAATCTGTGCTGGAAGGGTCTAATTTCTTGCTATAATGGTGCATGGCTAGACCTCCTTTGCTTCTGAAGCAGCAAAAACAGTGTGAATACTGGATTGCACCTTTCTGCTCACACACAGGCCAGTGTCTCTCTGCTGCAGCACACTTATGTCTGGACTTGTCACACTCCTTCCTGAAAGAACTATACCATCCATCACACTTCATATCTCGAAGTAGCTTACTTGTCCGTTGCTGTTGGACTAGCTGGTAGTCACTCAATCTCTGATTATATGCTGCATACCACTGGCCTCTGTGAAGAGCGTCGTCATACTATCTGGCCTCAGATATCCCTGCAGCTTTCATGCCTCTCTTCAGTGGATCTCACCACCTCATCCATGGTCCTCCATGTGGGTTTATCTGGGGTAACCAGCTGAACGGGGCCATCTTAGGTATTCTGTTACTGGGCATTTACCCAGTTGTCCTAGCTACTAGAGCTGTCACTTCAAGAGCTTCACTGTGATGGCCCTCCTAGTCTCTCCATTGTTCCCGGGTGCTTGTTGAGGCGATGCGCTTCTCCCATTGCTACCTGTTGGTGATCACTAGCATAGTCCGAATACAACTATAGTGGAAGGCACTCATCTGCTTGAGGTGACATCTGAGTGGTATCCAGCATTGCCCTCCATACAGTATCATTGACTGAACACACAGTTGGTAAATTCGTCTTGTGGTGGTAACAGATAGTTGGGTGTTCTTGAACACAGACACATGTAAGACACCAAATGCCTTGAATGCACAAACTATTCTCTTGTATACCTCTACATCTATCCTACCATTTGCTGCTATCGGTGATGCCAGCAGGGCTACATCATCAGCAAACTTACGCTTGGTTACCATAACTCCACTTGCATTTCTGGTATACTTTCTAAAGAGTTGCTGATTGTAATTATAAAAGAGGCATGTTCCTACACCTTCCACATCATATACTCTCTCCAACCACCCATCGGCCACAACACAAACATACAGATTGAACAATATGGGTGCCGTAGTGCAACCTTGCCACAGACCATTCTCCACTTCAATCTACCATAGGATCTCTCCAGCAACCCACAATTTTGCCTTCATGTCATCATGAAAAGATCTCATTATATATATCAGGTGGTCAGGTGTGCCAAGCTTCCTCAAAGTAACCCACAGAGCATCACATGGCACTGAGTCATATGCTTTCTTCAAGTCCACAAATATCTAATACTGCTTTGCACAGTGTTCAACTGCCTTTTCAATTAGCAGTCTGATGGTAAAGATCATATCAGCACACCCACAGCCCCTCCTGAAACCACATTTGGACTCAGGCATCTCCCTTTCAGCTAGCACTTGCAGTCTGTTCTGGATCATCCTAGCCACCACTTTTCCTATCACCTCCAAAAGTGAAATCCCATGCCAGTTGTCATAGATGTGCCAGATACCCTTCTTTAGAATGGGATTCAAGATAGATTCTACCCACTCCTGAGGAACTTTTTTCTCCTTCCAGACAGACTCAGCCAGGTTCACAATCAGTCTAAAAAAATACTCATTCCTGTGTCCCACCTTTAACATCTTTGGAATAATACTTGAACTTCCTTGTGCCTTACATTCTTCATCTCCCCCACAGCTTTGGCCACCTCCGCTGAAGATGGAGTCCTGCCTAAATCCTTATCTACCTCTCTCTGCCTCACCTTCTTCATCTCTGCAGGTTGCTACTGGTTCCTAACATTCAGTATGCTGGTGAAATGCCTCCTCCAGTGTTATTGTTGTGAAGTTTAAGTTATGGTTCACCACTTTCATCACTGATGGAAATTACCTTCGATGGTAGCAAACTTAAGCTAGCCTTCTGCATATCCCTGATGCACTTCCACACAACCTTCTATCCAAAATTCTATCTCTGTGCCTCATCTGCCTTTGCTCAGAACCGCACACTCTTAACCTGTCTGATAGCCTTTCTTGCCACACTTCTAGCTTCCTTAAAATGTAACAGAACTGCCCTCTTACTCGATGCCAGCCACTTGGTATATGTATCATTTCTATTCCTCAGCTTTAGCCTCAGCTCATCAAGTAATTCCTAAAACCAATCAGGTTGATGTCTTCTCACCTTGCCTAACCAGCTGCTTGATGCGTCCATTTGAGCAGTGTGCAGTCCACTTCTCTTCTGCCATGTCCTCAGGCCATACAGCTCTAGCTCCCTCCAACACCTCCTCCCAGGAATTTTTTAAATCACAAACTGGTCACCTCTATCATCGTCACCCTATCTTACTCTTACATGGTTTGACATATCATACCTTCCTTTCCCATTCCCAGATGCCTTTCTCCTATAACCACACCCAGCCATCCTGATCATTGCACATACAAACTGATGGTCAGTATTGCACCCAGCCCATCCCATAACTCCTACATCCAGGCATATCTTCCTATCTTTCTGCCGTGTTAATACATAGTCTATGCAATTCCATTGCTTCAACTTTGGATATTGCAAAGTCTGCTGGTGGATAGTCCTCTTCTTAAACCATGTGCTACATACTGTTGCCTGATATACTGAAAGAAATGACAGCAACTCCTTTCCAGCATCATTGATGATTCCATACCCATGGACCCAATACCTGCATTGAAGTCACCAAGCACAATGTAATTCTCTGCTGATGGCATACTTGCAAGGATATGGTTAAACTCCAGAAAAAGGCAACCTCACTTCTCTCATAGCAGCTCTAGTTGGAGCATAATAAGACACCACATGCAATCTATATCCAGTCCCTTCCCAATTGGCAGACATGCTGAAACTACACTTGAGCTCCATGCCTTTCCTTACTTCTCAGCCCTATGCCATGCATCCACAGCTGGGCCAGACAGAACAATGGCTACCCCTTTCCTTCTCTGTACACAATCACCTAATGAAGGTTTTTCTCTCCTACCACCCAATATCTCCTTATCTCATTCATAATTAAGTCTACCTTTCTCTATTCATCTCTCTGGCCATCTGCCCTCTCACTAGCTACTTCCACTGTTCCATATGTATCCACCATTGAATGCACATTCCATGTACCCACTTTCCATGCTAATGTTTTTCTTCTCTTTCTTGCTCTTTAAGAGAAATGATATCTACCCTGAGAGGATAGCAACTCCTCAACAGGGGAAATACACTTGGCATGTATTGAATGATGTCATCAGTCAAAGTCCTGTTCTCAAAAGACAGAATATAGATATGTTAGAGTTGTTAATTTCATTTAGCAAGTCACAATCAATCATGAAATGCTGCTTTGAGTCACCATGTAGAGGCACCGACAACTTACATCACATTTTGAAACATCAAACTGTTTTAATATTGACCAATTTATTTTAACCTTCAACTAACAGACACACAGATACTAGCCCAATCCCTAGCCTTTGCGATAATCCTAATCCTAGCCCTAAAAATTAAGTTGTCACCATTGCCTTTCTCTTACAAATCAATCTAATTAGTTTTCCCAAATTATTTCCAATCTATAACTCAGTATTTAGAGCTTATTTCATTAAAAATAATTGAACTTATCATAACATTAAGTACCTATTGTTTATTCTAATTATTTTACCATTAATTATTACTTTGTAAGAAAAAATATTTCATGTTGAACATTCCATAGCTCAGTGACCAACTAAAGCAGCATAATTACATGGTACATAATATTTTAATGGGTTAAGTTATGAGAGTAACTGACTGTCAGTAACATAGTAACTAATGCATACTTGTAAATAGATGAAAAAAAATTAATAAAAAGAGCTTTCGGTAATGATGTGCGAAATGTTAAAACTCTGCAGTATTGTCATCCCCCATGTCTGGACTGCTGCAGCAAATACTGGTGCTTGAAGGCCTTTCTCTGACCATTTTATTCAGACCAAATGTTAGCTTCCATGCTATAGAAACAGCCTACAGTGGTGAGGATATAATAGTAAATAAAATTGACTTATTACAAATGCTCAAATAAAAAGGAAAAATATTTGTCCATTACTTACCTGCCACCTCCTTCGGGCTCTAAATGCTCCAAGACCCTTTGTTGCAATCAGTTTTGAGTCAGAGTATGACATCCACTCATGTTTAAGGCAAGCCCCTACATCAGCCCTGTCCCTGAGAGGTATAGGATAAAGGAACTGTTCACAAAAAATGAACAATACTCAGAAGTCAGTAGAATAGGACACACAAAATTCCATATGATATTATGAATTCAAATGGACTTCTATGTTGGCTGCATGAAATTTCAGCAAGGGACAGTACGAAGACAACCTACAGATATATCCCCACAAGTGACTAATCACATCAAGATAGTGCTTACCTTGGTTCTGCACGCAAGAGGCTATTGATGAAACTTTTAGCTTTTTCTGAAATATTCTCAAACCCTTCCTCAGCATCAGCATCTGGAAAATCATATTTCCCAACAGAAACATTTGCAATTGTCTCCATATTGTCATCACCAAGAAATGGGGATGCACCTGTCAGTCTAAAGAGCCATACATAAAGTGTAGGAAATAATACAATACAATCGACAGAATTCTGTAATTATTTACCTACAGAACATAAGTGATAACTCCTATTGACCTGCACATGTAAATATTTAAAAATATTATCTGACCAAAGAACATACTAGTAACATTCAACTTACCACATGTCAGATGCAGACGATACAGGTTCAAACTTCAGTACTTCAGGTGCTGCATAGAGAATGTTTTGCAGGTAAGTGAACAAGGAAGAGTTTTAAAAACTGGTAGACTTTATTTATTAACATTTAGAATAATTTGGGAAGATTGATTCTTAATACCACATACCTACAAATTCTGGAGTTCCAACCAAAACTGTTGGTTGCATGTCAACACTCAAATCTTGTGATGTCCCAAAATCAACAATAACAATAGTCTTGCTTATGCCATCCCTTAAGACGATGTTTTCAGGCTAATATAACATCAACAACCAAAAAGTTTATATATTGAACAAAAATAAGTTCTAAGGAGAAAAAAAAAGTTTTTGAATAATAGTCAGAAATATTATATATGCAAAGTTGAATTACCTTCAAATCGAGATGGATGATGCTTTTACCATGCAAGTAGCCCAGAGCATCTAGCATTTGCTTGATGTAGTGGATAGCTTCCATTTCATCCAAGTAATCTTTCTCAATTATGTAGTCAAAAAATTCTCCCCCTCCCAATCTACGAACAATTGAAGTATGCAAATAGGTGCTTAAACTCTCGATAAATACAATTAAGAAATTAAAGATATATTGACCAAGTACAGAGAAATAAATAATTTACATTATCCTATACAAAATTAATTTATATTGATCAATAGCTCATAATTTTAAATCAAGAATGAGAAATTCCTGCTTTTTATACAAATTCAGATTAACTAAAATAATCGTTGATTTTAGCGAAGACCTGGTTGAGTCTGTAGCCTCAATTAGCCCCACCTCAGACAACTACAACAGTTTATGGATATAGTTGAAGCAGATGTAAGAAAAATATTCCAAGAAGCTGTCATGTGAAATATATCCCTGGCTCGTTTAAATGCTGTATTTTCTCTCTATGACCAGTATAGCCTTAGCTATATTAAAAATCCATTTGGTTAAAAAACAGTTTCCCTTGTAGATTCCCTTCTACAAGAAGTCAGAAAAGAAGAGGAACTTGGAAAAACATGATCGAAAGTACAGACCTCAAACATAACAGGAAAAAGGCATGGGCTCTCATGTGGAGGCTTTTGAATGATCCAACTACCAGCACAACCCACACCAACGTCACAGCTACCAAGTGGGGCAGAAAGTGCTCCATGATGGATAAAGTTCTGAGTGGCACAGAAACAGTGGTGCTAACCTACAAAACCGGCTACCAATTGAGGAAATTTCATCATCCTCACTCCTCGATGAACCATTCTCTGCTGATGAAATAGAACACAGAATGTCTTGAATCTCACCAGGCAAGCATAAGGAATTGATGACATACTTCCAGGATCAATCCTCCACCTTGTATCAACTGACCTAGAATGGGTCCTGAGTCTTCTAAACAACTGCATGAAGAATAATATCTTACTTAAAACATGGAGGAAGGGAAGATAGTTACAATCCTTAAACCTGGAAGGGACCCTAGTTCCCCTAAAACTTACCATCCTATATCTCTATTATGTGTGATGTACAGTTATTTAGAGATTATTCTTCAAAAGAAAGGTGTCTATTATCCATCCTGATATTACGGAAGATTGAGCTGGTTTAAGGCCTGAAAGGTTGTGCACTGGCCAGCTGCTTAACCTCACTGAACATATTGAAGATGGATTCCAAATATGGTTGGTTTCTTGAGCTGTTTTTGTAGATCTCTCAGCTGCATATGACACTGTGCAGCATCGCATTGGATACTTTTCTGGATGACAAGAGATGTAAAATTATTTGCATTTATATGGAGCTTGTTGAAAGATTGAAGGTTTTTTGGTCAGTTTGGATGGAAGTAAGAGCCTCTGGAAAAGGCAAAGAATGATTTGCTACAGGGCAGTATCCTAACTCCCTCAATGTTCAACATTTATGTCAATGGTCAACCAGAGTGACTCGGCACACAGCATTTCATTTATGTTGATGACCTTGGCCTCATCTTCCAACATAAACCTTTGAAAAGGTGAAAAAGAATGTTTCTACTGCTCTGGAGGAAATGACACCATACTACACCATTAACCACTTAAAACGAAATCCTGCTAAGACCCAGATTTGTGCATTCCTTCTGAAAAATTGGTTTGCTCGCCGACAGCTGAAGATCAAATGAGGAAATATAAAACTTATCCACTCAGATAACCCTGTATACCTAGGTGTGACCTTAGACTGCAACCTTTCATTAAAGACACAAGTGGGAAAGATGAAAGCCAATGTACACACTAGGAACAACTTGCTTAAAAGGCTAAGAAATTTTAAGTGGGGTGTTCATCCAATAACAGTATGAACAGCGGCACTTGCATTGTGTTACTCTGCCACAGAGTATGCCAGCCCAGTTTGGATAAGACCCTGCCTTGCCAATAAAGTAGATGCATGAGAGGTGCAGGTATGTGATTGGATGTATTTAACCAACAAAAACTGAAAACCTGTATGTTTTTGCCGGCATTTCTCCACCCCCAATCAGACGAGAAGTCCAGTCCATGGCAGAACGCACCAGGCAGCTCATTGATAAATGTCATTCATTGTTCAATTACGTACCAACTAAACAAAGGTTGAAATCCAGATGCAGTTTCACAGCAACTACACACCGCCTCTAACTGAAGAAGCCAAAAATGAATGATCGGAACTGTGAATAAGGCAGTGGAATGTGTCCAATGGACAAATCACCCCACCAAGCCAAACAGGCTATAGGCCATGTCAGGCACCTTCTGATTCAGGAACTGATGGGAGTACTTGGAGATGACTTAACTGGCTTAGAACAGCAACTGGCTGCTGCAAACAATTAATGAAACTATGGAATTGGTGAATGACGACCAGTGTGACTGTGAGCAAACTCAATCTATGGATAACCTATTAGATTGTCCTCTAGCCCCTGCGAGATGTGCCAGAAGCAACCTAGCTCTCTCAACTGATAATGCAATTCAATGTGTCAAATTTTTGGCCAACATCATTTAACAAATTGAGACATGAAGAAGAAGAATAGACTGATGTATTAGGAAATATTAATTTATGAAAAATTCTTCATGATCATTTTGTAGATAAATAAATACATTGATTTCACTATGTCAAAATTAATGGAAATGGAAAGCTAAGAAAATTACATAAAAACTATATATTTTTTATTTTAGAAATCAAACCAACATGGAGATACCTAAATGAATGGAGGATTAAGAGTGACTTAGTACAGTGTTAATTATGCTATGTAACTTGAAGGTCTTTATGATTGGCTTTTTCCAAAGGTCAAATTTTTTTTTTTTTAACTTTATTCATTGAACCATTTTATGATTCTGTCAGAATACTCTGTTTTTTACACTTAGTTGCAAGTACCATACTTCTGTGAATGAAATAAAATGTGTTTCAATTGTAAGTATAAATAAAATTACTGATAATATCCAGCCAGTGGGGATAAATCATTAGATATCTATGTTTGTATTCTTTTAACATGAGATAAATTGTTATGTATCAATTATTTATTGTACCTATACAAGGATTAAAAATTAAAAGAAAGAACCTTAAGGAAGAAAATATTTTTCATGATAGATATTTGTTTCACTTTCTAAATCAATATATAGAAGTGTGGAAATTTTTTTTCTCAGGTATTTTCTCCCTTACATACTCCATTGCATTATGTACTCACCATGTGCATGAAAATATGATAGCTTATAAGGAATGTTCACCATATACTTTCAAGTACATCATTTTCATTATCATGTATTACCCTTTGCTTTCTTCTAACATGTTAGTTGGTGCTAACTCAATATTTAGAAACCTACTGTCATTATCCACTCCTTGCTAATTACTTTTCTATTTACCACTAATTATCATACTCACAGTTCAGTGATCAATGTGAAGTGATTATCACAGTCCATAAAATCAATCATTTTAAGTAACCCAGGATGATCAATCTTCTTGAGGATTGCTACTTCTCTCATCACATCGTCAATATTGTTGCTAAACTTCGACATCACTTTCACAGCACATGATGCATTCGTTTCCAAGGCAACACAACTGTAGACCACACCAAACTTTCCCCTAAAATAAGTTCATCATTGGTTAATTTTATCTAAAAGAAGAAGGTTCCACCAATATAGAGATAGATTTGAAGTTTGGTAAACCAGCGAATGAATATATGAGGGTTCATGTTTTATTTGTAATTTATACTTTTTTATTTTATTAAATCTATATTACTAGCTATAACTTTGCATGTGTTTATTCATTAATAAATTCTTGGGTAAGATTCCTTGTTCAATGCAAAACATCTCCTTACTTGTGGCATAGCTACCAGGCTAAGTTATTACCATATTTTAAAATTCTTACCTAAACCAAATTATGCTATTTTATCTGATCTCCAGCAAACTTAAATGAATGCAGAATATTATCAAGCTCCTTTTCATGCTTAGGAACATTTGATTTCTTATAATAGCCTCACCTTGCAAGCTCCACTCCTGGTTTATATTTAGTTTTGGCAGCATCTGGGAACAAAAGATTAGCAGACATCCTTCCCTGGTATTCCCTGACTTGAATTAGTAAGGTTGTTTTCCTGTACTTTTTTCACCAAGAAACAATCTTCTAATCCGCAACACAACTGAAGTGTTAAACAGGAAATCCAGAATTGGTAGACAGAGTGACCCATTCTACGTAAAATATAATTTGATCAGGATTCTCTAAATTAAAGTATAATAAAATTTTGAACGGTCGTGCTCCTAGGTGAACTTCAATTTAAATATATAAACGTTAGGTGGTCCTGAATAATTCTTCGTCCTGAATAATTTTTGGACCTGAATAATTCTTGGTCGAAGGCATTATCTCGTGAGGAGAGGCTACTACTTCCTACAGTATTAGCTAACCAGTTTAATAATCAAAGAATACCAAGGTAATTCCATAATAATAACATGACTATTGTCTAAATAGTATAAAATTGCTTGTAAAAGAATGGACACTGACTATATTAACACTTACATGGATCTACATACATTAATAAAGAAATAGGGTGCAGCTCCTCCATTCACCAAATCCTTTAAGATTTATACCAGGCATGCAAGGATGTAAAGCTGCATACCACAAGCTTGCTCAATAAATCACAGATTTTTCATCTCTTCAATTTTTCTTCCTTCCTCTCCCTCAATTAATTGCAGAGGCAAAAATCATCTCTATGCTATAATTTTATGGTAACAATGTTAAAATTAATAGTGACTTCAATTTCCACTTTTTGCATATTAAATTAACCACAGGTAACAGGGTGTATTCATGTGCCTGTGTGAGGGTTGATTCATCTCATAATAAAAGGTGTAAGAAATGAAAAATTTAAGGAAAGATGTGAGAAACCTTTACAGTTTTACCATAAAAATTACTTTATAAAAAAAAGATTAAAAGTGACAGGTCTACAACAATGAAAAAAAATAATGCTTCATAGGCGAAACAATACCTACTATTTCCAAGAGTGTATCCTATTTTTTTTGTATATATTAGTCTAATATGTGTATATATCATGTATACACTATTTTATGAGAGAGTTGATTATCAATTCAATGGAGTAAATGTTTTTAATACATGACATCACCTTCTATAGTTACAATGTCCTGCAACCTAGGTGATTCACATATAGTTGTAGATGATCTAAAGTCAAATATCTACTTGTTATTTCATGAGCTAATTTTGAGTCACATGCATTAGCTTCTGAGCACATTTTATAAGAAATTATGGTGCAGTAAAATGATTTTTTCTTATGCATTTCAGGAAGAATGATATCAGCAATATAGCAGGATGGTTCTCCACTTAGTGTAACTAGCAACATTATCATCCACTTGCCTAGTGGTGTGGTAACATCACACCTCTAAAATGATCCATAATCATACTGATTATTTATATTAAAAGAAAATCTTCTGTTTCGACTGATAGGATTATTTAATTGATCAAATACTATTCTAAATCATTTTCTTACTTCTCTTCAACAATTTAAAGCATATTATCAATAAATAAAAGTATTTCATTTTACATTATTTGTAGAATTGTCTTGTACATATTTAGAATCATTGTCACCAGGATTAAGTTTTAAGCATGACCATATCACAATGCTACTTTCTGTGTTTGAAAGAGGCTAATGATATTATTTTGACCAGAAAAATGTATTGTTCTATAGCCCTAAAACTTGGCATGCTTATATGACTTCACTCTGGAAATAGCATAGGGTGGGTCCCACCTGGCTACACCTCTTCTTTATGGCATTTGAGTCCAAAAAATGCCACTAACTAGTGTCCTTCGAAAAAATACTTGAAGCTAGTTAGCTATACCCATGAATCCATACATATTCGGCATCAATATTGCCAAGGGAATGATTCAAGTACATCCATATGGCCACACATCATTCTGTGTTCATGTTAGGCCCAAAAAAAGACAAAATGGAAATTTGATCAGATAATTTCTAGAAGCTACAGATCAAAAGTTTGGTATACTTTTCACGCTTTGGAAATAACATATGCTGGGTCCCAGCTGACCACGCCTTTTCCCCTTGGTCTGTAAGCCAAAAAATACCAAAAATGGTTCATCTAAAAACACTTAGACCAAGGGAGTTAAATCAGTATCACCTGGGTTGTTTTTTTTTTTAAGTGTGTCCATAGAGCCACACACCTTTTTGTGTTCATGTAGGCACCAAAAAATTATTACTTTGGAGAGACATACCCTTGGATTGGAGCTACAGATCTAAACTTGTTATGTATACACAATTTAACTCAGGGATTGGATCCCTCCTAGCCACATGTTTTCCACTGGGCGTGTCTCACCAAAAAAAACAACAACTTTGTATGTATGTATGTATGTATGTATGTATGTATGTATGTATGTATGTATGTATGTATGTATGTATGTATGTATGTATGTATGTATGTATGTATGTATGTATGTATGTATGTATGTATGTATGTATGTATGTATGTATGTATGTATGTATGTATGTATGTATGTATGTATGTATGTATGTATGTATGTATGTATGTATGTATGTATGTATGTATGTATGTGTGTGTGTGTGTGTGTGTGTGTGTGTGTGTGTGTGTGTGTGTGTGTGTTGTGTGTGTGTGTGTGTGTGTGTATGTATGTATGTATGTATGTATGTTGTATGTATGTGTGTGTGTGAGTGTGCATGCGTGTATGCATGCATGCATGTATGTATGCATGTATGTATGTATATATGTATGTAGGTGTATCAACTCAACCACCAAAGAGCTATACTTAATCAAACTCACTATTCACAGTATACACATCATACATGAGGATGATTTTCCAGCCAAAAATTGAACCACCTGGCAAAACCATTTCCTGTGGTCATGTGGGGTCAAAAAATACCTATTATGATACTTCTGGAAAATCGTAGGGACCTTAATTTGGGCATGCAACCATATATATATTTTTTTGGTGGCTGAGTTTCACCCGCTGCTTCTTTCTTATGGGCATGTCCTGCTGAAACTGTCAAAATGGTATTTAGACTAAATACTGGCCGATGGGCTGCAACATACTTGGTCATACCACTTTCCCACAAACTGCTGTACCTAATGAAATCCACTTTTTAGGATAAATACATCCTACGATGAAGATGGCTTTACCCCTAAAATTTCAGTTTTCTTCACATAGATCTTATTGTGGGCATATCATGATAAAAAAAAGTGAAATATGATGGGATCTAATATCATACTTATGGCCAATCAAATTCATGGATCTTGAGACCTAGATGCTTGTGGATACAACTTCACTGGTAGGGAAATCCTTGGGTTACACTTGGCCACACCTTTTTCTGTGGGAATATCATAAACCCAGGCATCACAGGTATGTATTATAGTAGTACATAAGTATATTTTTTTGTCAAAAAAATTTCGGTCTTGTGAAGCTAAAGATGCTTAAAGTAATAATTTGGAAAATTTTTGTACCAAGAAACATAATACTGGACATACACACTCAACATGACTCTGGAAGATACATGAGCTAAGTCTAACCTGGCCATTCCCTTTCCTCTGGGTGCATCAAGTTAAAAGTCCCTAAATTAGTATACTTGTTTTAAAACCTTATATAAACAGCTCTTCATCTGGGAATGTTAGACCAAAAAATTCCAAAGATAGTATTTACGCCACCAAATACTTGAATGAGGGATGGGTCACACTTGGTGGTACTTCTCATTGTGGGCATGATATTGCATGTCAGATTAACATCCAATATGTCTATGAACTTACATTCTGAGAATCCACACTGTCCAATGCTTCAAAGAAGCATAGTGTTATTTTGCAGAATTATGGGCCTGACCTTTGTAGGATGAGACAAATTTGGAAATAATGAAAAACTCCTCTGTGTGGTGAATCAATTTCAGGACAAAAACAATTAAGGAATTTCAGACAAGGAAAATAAACTTCACCAATAGTCTACACTCAAACTGTGTGATAAGAAAGAGCTTAAAGAAGAAACAAAATTAAAATGGCACATATCCTAAATATTTCTTTATAATATCTCCAGTCAAATGCTTTTTGATACAGCTATGCATTAAATATCTTGTTGTTATTTTATTGCACTGTTAGTCAATGTTTCTCATCTCACAATTTTGATGGTTGTTGGGCAGCATGTTTAAATTATCAACACATGTGGATGCCTTCTGTGATCAGATATTTTCAATTTAATCTCTACCCTGAAGCACAATGATTTCAACCTATTTATTCCTAATTCTGCCATGAAAAAAAATCTTACTGGCTGGGGAAGTTGAAAGCAAAATAGAGTACTAATTGGAATAATTATCAACATTAATTGGCCACATTTCATTTTAAAATAAAATTTTACTAGATTATCCATTTATTTGTTTGTCTGTTTGAAAACTGCTCCCATATTATTGGGTCTAAAGAGCTCAAACTATCAGGATATGATGGGGGTTAACTTCGAAATGT
>OZ017791.1:1534683-1698456 GCA_963969325.1 Lycopodina hypogea | reverse complement strand
GTTAACTTCGAAATGTTATAAGAAAGTTTGATGAAGTTTGGTTTGTTCAATAACTCCTACCAGAAGATTTGGCCTAAAGGGCTTTAATTTTAATGGTTTGATGGAGTTTATCCTGGGGTGGTTATAAAGAAGTTGGTGAAGATTAGATTAACACCCTGTCTGTGGTGCTATTTCTTTTTCAAAATTTCCTAGGTCTCACAACTCCATGTCTGAGTAACTTATCCCATTTAATGCAAACCACAATTATGTAAACAGGAGGGGAGTGGGTGGGGGAGAGGAGGTGATGTTATCATCATCATGGATGTGTATTTTTCTCGAAAAAGTAAATAGGCATTGACGATTTTAAAAAATTTTCAAAATCTTGGAAAGGACTCTGCCTTTACTTGAGAGGAAATAATCCCCCAAAGAATAGGTTCTAGCTTCATTTGTAAGAGATCACATTGATGAAACCAATCTGAAACTTAATCATAGCAGTTATACATGAGTCTTGAGTTATAGTATTAAGTGACTTTTTTAAATGAAACAATTGCCATAGAAACAAATATAAAGCCACACAATCAATAAGCTGTACAAATTATTTAGAATTTGTTGTATTTTTATTTCAGTAACCTCACATGAAATAAAGTGCTTAGTCTCTCTTTTATTTGAAAAAGAGCTGAGTCATGGCTGTGGCTGCCTAGATATCTTGATATAAAGATACATTTCTTTAAGGTGTGTGCATTAACATTATTTTGGAGTGCATTGTTTTGTATGGTAGTCTTTAAAAAAACGGAAAGAAAACCTACTATTCAAAAAGAAAAAAGAAAATCTTAAAAATGTATGGTAAGGCATTTACAACCCCAAAAAAGGCTGAATTGACAATAGATCTACATCTGCCACAATTAGATAGAAAGTGCTGTTTAAATTAGTGGGCTTTCTGCAACTGCCTGTGACTGTCTGAACCAGGAATTAAACTAAAGTAAGAATATATGAAATAGAAATTTGGCCAGCTCAATTTTCACTACCATTATTCTTTAAAACATAATTAATTTATTCTCCAAGCACCCTGTTTGTTGAGGAGCCTGTCTAGGGGAGAAAATTAAATAGTGAGTGAAATAAAATTAAAACAAACAATAATATATATGGTACAGAAATATGATATCATGTGAAGTAGGTCTTTCATGCTCAAGAACTTGAATGAACTTGCTGAGACATATATACAAAATATAATACCTCTTTCCTAACATCCTAAAAAATCTTCTTTTTTAGATTTCAGATTAACTACACAAAAAATATTGAACAAAATTTTAACAAGCTAACAATATGGCAATGTAGCTATTAAATTCTATCTCTAGCTACAAAATCTACCAGCTGCAGCTAAAAATTACCATGATGGCTAAGCAACTAAACTTTCACAAACAATAAATGGTCACAGGCATAAAGAACCCATTGTGTGTGTGCAAGCTTGCATATAATTGTATAAACAAAAATTATGCCAGTGAAAAATCATGCACCTAATGATGCCTTAGTTGTCTTTGAATAAATTAGCGTTATTTTAATGAATAACAAATTTCATATAAGAGGGTAGCTTCAAAGCTAGATAAACTAAATAGCTTAGCTTCTAAGCTATAGAGCACCTAGCTAAGCCATACAGCTAGCATCTATGCTTCATATCTAGAGCCATTCCCAAACTTCTATGACCTTCAAACAGAGGTCATGAGGAGTTCCCCTTGAGGGTGAGACTGGGAGAATAAAAAGTTATCTTTTAAAATTGATTAGTGACATCAACTTCACTTAAAGTTTTCTCCAGCAGTTGGGTATGCAACTTTTCTCACCTTTAACTGTTAGTAATCAAACAAAAGAGCAGGTTTACTTAATTATAGTTCTTCATGGTTTTGATGAACTTCATTTCAAGGAGGAAATCACAAGTGTATCATCTATTACTCATTAGGTTTAGAAGGTTTCCTTTGGAAATATTTGGTTGAATGGGTTGAGAATCAGTACATATCTCCTTAATAGAAAGAGTTGTTTGATTGTGTATTCATATTATTCTCCAAGACCACAGAACCAAGGAGATAAAAATTTATGCACAGGAGTAACTTGATATGGGGAGTGTCTCAGACATGTGCTTCAAGGTAAAGGGGATTTCATAGGCAATGTTGTATTTTGTAAAAATTTGTTGCACTCAAGGAGAATAGGAATGGGAAGAGGAAACATTATACATTCTACATTCCACCACATATTTTCAAGCATTTTTTGATTGGAAATTTATTTTCCCTCTTTTGAGAGAAGAAAGAAGCATGCTCTGCAAACCAAACATGGATGACTCAGCTCTGTCAGTAAGCAATAGAGAACAATTTTTCAGAATTTCAGCATCCTGAGATGTTTCCTTTCAGGTGAGCCCCGATTTTGATGTTGATTTGTTTCCTTGGGGTATGCACAATTTTAACCAAAATCTCTCTATGCTTTGTTTCGGGAGAATATAAATGATTTCATTTGCACATATTACACCTTACTATCAGAACAATTCCCTTTGAGATCAGAGCTCCCTTCAACAAGAGTCGTCTACCAACTATTAAATTATTTTTTTTAATGAATGACTACAATAAATATTAATAAAAACAAAGTAAACAATGCTAAATAATGGTCTGAAATTCCTCTATATAAAGCAATACAATGTGTGTATAAAAAATATATATATATAAGATACAATAACATGTAATAGATAGCATGTCACTAAAGATTCATATGTAGGTTTCATCATCAATACGACTTTCTTTACTGTTACTTCCCCGTATTTCTGACTGATGGTTCACATGAACATTATAAGCAACATTTTCCTCCTGCTTGATATTAAAGGTGTTGAGATAAACTTCAACATTTTCATAATCAGAACCACTATTATTTTCGTGTATGTCTGACTGTCTGTCCCTTCTGAGTGTAACTTCATTGAAAAAAAAAGTTGTGTTTTCATAATCATTTCCACTAACATCAATCTCACTTTCATTTAAGTCAGACTGACGATGATTGACTTGAATATTATAAGCATCATTCTTCTCTTGCTTGATACCTTGGACATTCATCAAATGATCTCCATTTCCAAGATCATTTTCATCTCTGTGACTACTAGTGGAATGAGTGAGTTGATCACCATATAAAGCAACATTTATATCCCGATGGACACTTGAGTATTTCATGGAATGGTTCCTAAATCCTACACCTATTTCATCATATATATGTGAATCATCACTCTTTGTAGGTATGGGGTATGACTTCCGCACTTTTATAGAATAGCAGCTGCAGAAGGTAAATGCAGACAAATAATAACAATTTTTTGTAACAATCTTCAGAAAAGATCTCTCTAATGTAAAATTGCATATAAAAATAAAATATTTAGTGTGATTATAGATATCCTATGATGCTACATGCATGCTCCTTAAATACTATCACTGCTCATCTTTGCCATGCAACTCACTTGGTTTATAATATACAAATCTGAAGCATTCAAAGACAAGAATACATCTATTGCTTCTGCCACTTCTAGACACATGTATACATACACTTTATGCACACACCATATGCATACACATACATGTATGCACAGTTTGCATACAAAATATGTACACACTGCAGGTAAGGCTGCACAACCTCATGCCTGATATGTTCATTGTGAAAAGTGTAACATTTATTCTGTTCGCTTGACTGGTAGCTGGCATTCTAAAGTGAATTATAGTCCAAACAGACTATTTTCTATAGGCTGCACATCTTTCATGAATAGGATTTTTTAAAATTCTTATGTAATTAGAAAGGCTTCACCTGCATCATCCCCCCGCCCCCAATACTTCATCAATTTATTTCCAAAAAATTAAATGAAAGTGATTCAAACACTTTGCTTTAGCCATTCAAAGCACTATAACACACATAAGGGAGCTTACATGATGATTCCAATCAACAAACAGATGTACCCCACACTGAAGAGAATGACTGCTGCAAGGATGACACTTCCTATCAATAATTCAGAGATATTTTTTAAAGAGGTTTGGTCCAAGGCGAAAGCAAATTCTTGCACAGTTGATTCTGCAAAGTCTGATACTCCGTTAGTGGCACTCACATAGAACCTGTAGCTTTTATGTTGGTCCAGACCTGTGTGGGATATTTAAATACTTTTATGATATCATTCATGAGCCAGTGTATTGAATCAATTAATTAAAATTGAAAGAGAAGAATAAAGAAAAAATGGAGGAACTGATTTTTTATTTCTACTTTATCAATCTAAAAGTGGACATAGAAAGGTCACATTTTGTGATGAACAAAACCTTACTTTTTTCTTTAAAATTTTAACATACATAAAACAGCTTCTTTTGAAACAGTTTTCATGTATTTTGGAGGTTAGTCATGGTATGAAGGCCACGTAATTTGAGAGAGGGATAGGCCTTCATGAATTATTTCAGCATAAATATGGGTGGAATAAGTAATTCTTAGAAGCAAGAAGAATTCAGGATAAATAGGGATACTTTTAGAAAAAGTAGGTAGATGTTCAAGGGTAAAAGGTAAGGGTTTCTAAGGTCACACATTAGAGTTATTCAATGTATTGCAGTAACAGCTTATCAACACACTCGAGTCTCACTTGCAAAAATGTTGCACACACAGCCAGAGTCATAGATAATAATAGTGACTTTTTTTAAGAGTTTCAAACCTTAATTGCCTATTACACTTCTTTATGTTATAACAATTTTATTGGTCAGTTAGCACAATTTAGAAAAATAGGTATGTTGAATAGAAAAATAGGTAGAATAAAAAATTTTTA
Organism: Lycopodina hypogea; assembly: GCA_963969325.1. Taxonomy (NCBI): domain Eukaryota; kingdom Metazoa; phylum Porifera; class Demospongiae; order Poecilosclerida; family Cladorhizidae; genus Lycopodina; species Lycopodina hypogea. Next base: position 1,693,670 of record OZ017791.1, on the reverse strand, counting down.
AAAGGTAAATACTTGGAAAATAAAAGAAAAGAAAAATATGCAGAAATATGTGCATAATCTTTCAAGGCCTATAAATGGGTAGGGGCATATGGATTATAATATAATTTGATATGGAAATTGGAGGAGTATAAAATCTTGTGGAATTTTTTTAATAAAATATGTTTAATTGAGAATAATTTTATTCATTTTTCATAATACATACACATACATTTCCACTTAACCTGTGATATTTGCCATAGTGATATTGATGGTAGCAAAAAGTTTTTGGGTGCCTCCCTGTAGCTCATACCACACCATGTATCTGGTATCATTCCTTCCACCTTTGTTAAGAGGTGGGTCCCACATTAGAAATGCAGTGGTGGCAGTTGCAGAGATGACCTGAACATTCCTCGGTGGACCAGGTGGCTCTGAAAGGGGAACACAACACAATTAGCTGAGATAGATAGATTTCGAGCCAGTTGTCTTCAACATAGTGTCCTATTTTATTATACTGAATATTTTAACCTCAAGTCAGAATTCTAATTGAAGGTATACACCATGTAATGAGTTTAAAAATAAGGAGGGGGAAAATGATGGAAATATAAATTTCATACTTTCATATTTCTTTACTTAGCAAGGTCTTAATCATAATAATAATTAATGAATTTTCACAACTGCTGTTGCTCTACTCCATTTTGATGGAGGAGCATTCAAGAATGCTAGAGGGGAAGAAGAGAATAAATGCAACCAACAAGCTGGTTGTTGAGGTACTTAAAAAATGGGTTGAATATTGAGTGGAACCACAGTATAGCGGACCCATTGGGACCCACTTATTTGTCCTTTGTAGAGAGGTTGATCTCTATCAGATGTCTGCCCAAGATTGACCACCAAAAATCTATTGATGTTATAGTAGTAAACTCTCATGTTACTACAGAAATAATCACTCCGAGTAGAGAGTATCCAATAAAATGTGATTCGAACTTTTCATTCCCAGATGTGAAAAAACAAACAAACTCATGAGTCAAGACTTGTGTTACTAGATGGATTCAGCTCAAAATCACCACTTTTTATCACCACATATTTTTCGCTACTGAATAAATCACCACAAAAACACTAACAAAGATTATATTTAACATTCAAATTGCATACTACAAATATATATTAGAACATATTACAGCTTTTTCTTCAGATCACAGCTTTAATATTTGCCTATGCGACACTTACTATCTACATTCAAAACAGGAAGACAGAACATTTTCAGCACACCCAGGCTGAACAGTTGGAATGGATACCCAGGCTGAACAGTTGGAAAGGATATCCAGCCAGAAATTCTCTGTGCTGTTGGTGTCCCAAGCCAGCTCCTTGATCATGGGGCAGTAAGACTCCAGTTCTCATTGGGATGAAACATCTTATGGAAAAGATTGTAGACACAGATTTTCTCTATTCAGGTGTAGCTTGCAAGAATAGGGGCAATTGGAAAAGAGCTCTCTTAGTAAGGAGCTTCATTCTTCCTTAGTCTCATGAATAACTTACTCAGAAACTAGAAGGCGTTCTCCTCCAGTCTCCTCTTCTTCTGCAAGGGCAGCTGGCTATGGTCCAGCTTCGTATGGAATCCCTGACTCATGCTGAAAACTCACTACATTTTGAGAGTTTTACCAATTTCCAAATCAGACCTGTCCTCTCCATATTTGTTTCAAAATGTCACTTCTTTTGGCAATACTGCTCGACTACTCATGATCAGCCTCAGTGTTGCCAGATGGATTTAGCCAATAATCACAAAAAAAAAAAAAAAAAAATCGCTCAAAATGACTACTTTATCACTATCAATATAGATCATTAGAAAAAAATGCTAATAGTAGATTCTTTTTAGCATTCAAAGCAGATATTTCTAGCAATAGAACCATTTCTTTGACTCACAGATGCAATACTAATATATATATAATGCCTTATCTTTTGAATCACAGTTGCACAAAAAAACATATTACGGCTTTACCCTCACAGCTTTAATATTAGCCATATCCAATAGAATATTAAGAACTCTATGGATACTCTGGTCCCATACAATCCTTCTCTGCATTCGATGTAGGAAGACAGAACATTTCTTAAGAGAAGAACCTTTCCATCTTATTTGCTCTAAGTAGAAAGACAGAAAATCTTCAATACACCCAGGTTGAACAGTTGGAATAGAAATTCCCCATTGAATCAATATACAAATGGATACATAGCCAAAATTATCTGTGCTATTGGTGTCCCAAGCCTACTCCTTGACCTTGTAGCATTAGACTCCAGTTCTCCCTCTAATTAAACTTTGTATCGAAAGATTGTAGACACAGATATTCTCTATAAGGAGTAGTTTTCAAGAACAGTGGTAATTGAAATAAATCTTTTTTGGTAACAATCACAATTTTTTTATGAAGTTTTCCTCAGGAACTTGAAAGTATGCTCCTCCAGTCTCCTCTTATGCATGATTCAGCTTCCCTTAAATAGAATGGCTTCCCACCAATGGAGATGAAATATAACACTATAATAAATGATCCAATTATCAATAACCTAATTATAATTACATGTGTGTATGTGTGTGCAAGTATAATTCCTCCCACTCAGCCAAGTAATCTATATGTAACAAATCAACCCAATAAATATCAAATTAATTCAATGAATAACAAATCAACTTGAGCGATCACCTACAAATAACAATCTATTCAGGTCCCTAATCCAATAAGTGACAAAGAAATAATGTGCATGAATGTCTGAGTGTTGTCTATTTAACCAACCAATTTTTGAAACATTTCTTTATTTAAATTGAGCTATATCTAAATTTAAAAAAAAAAAGAAAAAAAAAACAATGAAAAATCTGAATAGAAGGATGGTAATGAGGGAGGAAAGGAGGGGATGTAGAAGTAGAAAGGAAGGATGAAAAGAAGGAAGGATAGGAGAAGAAGAAGAAAAAAAAGAAAAAATCAACCAAGTCCATGTTTAAACCAAAGATTTTCAACTTTAGATACTTGTGTTTTAACCACTGAGCGACTGTTTTATAATGGAAATCTAAATTCATCTTTTCTCCACCAGGGGTGACTACTTTAGATTTTTTTTTTTTTTTTTTTTTTTTTTTTTTTTTTTTTTTTTTTGGTGAGACACCTTAGTTGGCACCTATGAGTCATATTTGCAAAGTTTCGTCAATATCTATTCAGCCATTTGACTGTCTATCAAGGACACAAATGCATTCACCCATCCACCCACCCACCCATGCACACACACACACACACACACACACACACACACACACACACACACACACACACACACACACACACACACACACACACACACACACACCACATACACACACCACACACACACACACATCCATCCATCTGTATGCTGTATGCACTCCACTTGCCACATGTGGTAGGAATGGTACAGGCCAAAAAGTTATGTTGCACGTGATCTCTTGTTGCAATGTCTTTGGTGGTTATGAAGACACTGCTGATGAAAAATATTGCTTGCAGAACTGACACATCGACTATAATGATAGTATGTGTTTCCGGTGTGTGTGGTTAGTTAGACCAGCCTTACACACATGTATGCGCACACGGATGCACACACGCATTCACGCACACATGCATTCACGCGCGCACACACTCACTCACCCACCCATCCACCCACCCACACACACACACACACACACACACACACCCTTCACAAAATAGACATACATTAGCTATAAATGTTATAACTAAGTGTAAAAAATAACAATTATACAATTTGTTATAGAGCTAGATTAAAGAACTATAGTCTGTTCGCACTGACTTGGGCCCCAGAAGTCAGCAGTTAATTACTAAAGTGATGTAGTGCATACTTCAGCCTACTAACTTTGCTTAAAAAGGTTTAAGGTATGCTTGCACCAAAAAACTAACAAACACCCACAAAACCCATTGCAGTTGTACCAAATGGAGGCTGTAGTTTTTCCCTGGTTGGCAAACTTGCCCTTGTAAGGTATCCCAGGCTTTTCAGGAATTTTAAGGCTTCTCTCAGAACTTCTCAACTGATAAGTAAGCTGTGCTATTGTAGTCTTTAATCGTGCTAAACTCTGTTAGCTAATGCTGAATGCTTGCATTTTTTTGGTTGTTGCTGGTTGCTGTGGTTGATTGTTGTTAGTTGCTGCGACTGGTTGTTGTTAGTGGCTGTGGCTGGTTGTTGTTAGTTGCTGTGGCTGGATGTTGTTAGTTGCTATGGCTTGTTGTCAACTGAGTGCCAGCCTAACATTGAGGAAATGTATAGGTTTAGGGCTAGGAATTATTATTTATATATGATGATATGCTTATATATTTACAGAGCCTGCTCCTTCTCTGTCGTGTTGCTGTACTGTTAACTCTGATACTGACCTTGTGTCTCAGAAGCAGTCCTCTTCTTCAAAGTCAAACTGCCAATCTAGTAACCCTTCCAAGTCTAATTGCCAGACCAGTGCCTATTTTAAGACAAAATGTCATGCCAATACTCCTCACAAGTGTGATAACCAGCACTCCACAGAAAACCAATAACACCTCAATAATTAAAAGAGAGCCCCCCTCATCAAATCCTGGTTATGACTACGGGACGTATCCTTGCAAATTGTTCCTTCTGTACAGGGAGAATTGAAACATTCCATACAGTGATTATGACCATAACCTCGTGAAATATCTTCCTTCAAGTATAAAGATTTGTCACACCCCCCCCCCCCCCCCCCCCCCCCAAAAGAACAGGATAATACTGAGAATTATATTCCCTCAATTTTGGGAGAGTTGAACCCCTCGACCATGCAAACATGAACACATCCTTGTGATACAGATTTTAGTACACCTCAACTAAGTGAAACGGGTCATATCAAGAACTTTTACCTTCATCATAGGGACACTTATGTAGCCGGCAAGACTGGACTAAGTACTTTCCAAAACATGGATTAACATCAATTGAAATAATATGACAAACAATTAAAAACTTGTATATTATTTTCCTGTGCTGGATGCCCCTCCTCACCTGATCATTCAGATTATTTACTTGCCATTCTTTTTATCCTCCTCTCAATCCTTTACCTTTCCATGCAAGACCTTATTCTTTAAGCTGATTTCGATATCAACAACTCATTGCTGTCTTTACTTCTTGAAAAAATGAACTCAATTTCTGATCTTTATCTTTCCCCTCCCAATCAACTTGTCCCATCCCTAAGTCACTTCTCTCACATTAGTGTATTTTCTATTGTAGATTGTGCTCAAGCCTCTTCTTCTCATTGGAATACTTACCAACCTTATTTATTTTCCTCCAGACATCATCCACCTAGCATTAATTCTTATTCCATCCTCTCATCACTATCATCCCTTCAACATCAAAATTCCCTTCTCTTCATTCCCCCTGCCAGAGAACTGTGGAACTGTCTTCCACTCCACATTAAAATATCTTCATCCCTTTCCACCATAAAAACACTTTCAACCAACTTTACCTTAATTCTACTAGCTCATCCCTGGTAACAGTCCACTTCAAGCTTTCACCTTGTCAACATTTATCATTAATTTATATATCTTATATTTAGCTATTTATACCTTAGCATCATTTTTCCACTAATTTATGTATCTCACAATTGGTGTTTACTATTGATTTCATTTCCCATGTATTCAACAAAAGTTTTTAAAAAAGAAGAAAAAAAGTTTTTTTTCCTCTGAATATTTTTTTAAAATTATATTCTTCATTTGGCCTACACAAGTTTTTTCATTCATTGAAAAAAATAAAGAATACACCAAAGAAGTAATGAATACACAGAAATAAATACAGAAGCAATTAAAATTACTTAATGGTGAGAAATTTGTATATGACAAACAGGCACGGTATGTCCCTGGAACAAATTGCAAAAAGCTGGATATTGACTTCCTTGCTCTTATTGACCAACTTCTTGAAGTTGGACACTTCATCACTGCACATGAGGTGATTGACAAGAACAACAGACCTTTACCTTCAGCCACTAGCCTTGAGCGAGGGAGAAGTTATTATAAGGTATAAGCTTTAAGCTTACTAGGAGTTAGGGTCCAGCTGAAACAACGAAGTATCAATTCTGTGCTTCTTTTCATGTATTCCAATCAAAGAACTGCTAGAGTTCTGCGGTGGATGTTAGCCTCCAAGGGATATTTTGCGCTTGCATTCCATATGGTCAATTAATGCTTGGTGGAATGTTGTGTACTTGCTTATGGAACATACAGCTAATTTTGCCTAGGGATAGTTAACTTCTTCAGGAATAGTACCAAAAGAATGTCTGGAGCGTCATGAGTTTGTTGGTCCTTGATATTTGGAAATCCGTTAAGTATTGGCCAAGTTATTAATGTTTCCCCTGGGCCCAAGTCAGCGCAAACAGACCTTAGCTCCACACCAAAAGTGGCAAATTAGCAGCAAGTATTACAATGAACAATTTAAAAGTCTTTGATCAACATTTTCTTTAAATATATAGCTAGCTAGCCATCAAATATCTATTTGCACACTAAAAGCAACCAAAGTTAAAAATTATTCTGCAAATGGATCGATTATATTATAAAAAATTGGAAAGTCTTTCATCTTTATTTTCTGTACCGGAATCGAACAGGATAAAGCCGAAGAGTAGTGTCAATAGGCTCGGAAGCTATGAGAAATTATTGCCCTCTCCTGAGGGATATACATCTTCACTAATCCCTTCAGATTTGCTACTCTGCAACTCCTTTTCTGTTGCTATCTCGCTAGGTGTCAATGTAATGCTACCACTCTTGGACTTATGAATAGAATCCTACCTCATAACTCAAGGAATTGTTGGAGTTAGCTCAAGTAGCATATAACTTACATTGAGATTTTTCTGCAGCTGTCCCACTTGTGATGCCATTGAAGAATTACACCCCCACAGTACCTTAATTTTTGAACATGAGTTTTCTTCATGAATACTGAACAAAAAAATTCCAAATTTTTATACCAGCTTATGCATAAAGGACAACAAGACAAGAAAATAAAATATATATACTGTTTATATAATTCAGTTACCCTTTAGTGACAGGGAATGTTTTTGAAGCAAAATGACCTTGAAAACCATATTCACTAATTATAGCAAAGAATGTTTTCAACCCAAATATTTGGTAATCTCAGGTGGATTTTTCTTATACATATTATAAAGTTAACACATAACATAATTCATAACTAAAATCTTACAATTTATAGCACCGATTCCCATTAAAGAAAAATATTAGAAGTGTATGAAGCGACTCAGCAATAATAAATTTGAACATCAAACTTACAATAAAACAAGATGTTCACATCATGTTAAGACCATCAAGGTAATTCCGATCACAGAAATATTGAGTAGAATGCTTTAGTTGGACAAACTTATCATATCATTGAGTCAGACTAATTCAAACTACAAAGTATCTTGGCACAAGCCCTTCTAAAATACACTAATGCTCCACCATGTTACATCATATAAGTATGCGTGTCTTCCCTTATTTTTTCTTGAAGAAATGTACTCTACCACTGATAAATATGTTGAAGAAGAAAGTATTGACTAAAAGAATTTTAAAAAAAATTGACTTCACTTTTTTTTTTTAAATTAGTGATTCTAATAATAATTATTAATTAAACAAGAATAAGGGTTAATATTCAGCTCCATCATATTAACATCTTCGCAGGTATATCCATTGAAGGGTGAACAGGTAGTTAGAAACCCTGTAACAAAACCACACTAAATCTATTTTCTTTAATTGCTGGGGTTTAAGGGAATTCGAATTTAGCTTCTGCCATGATATGCAGCTAAAAATTAGTACATGTTTTAATTTCTACCATAAGAGGGCTTTTTTTACATGAAATCTTCAAGTTTTTAAGCACTATATCATTCATTAATTGATTAATTAACCGGCAACCTAAATAGTTTTATGATAATAAATGAATAGCTTATATGCAGATGATATCCAATACCACTAAACTAAAGAATACAAAATCAATAACTTAACCAATGGCATATTAAAGTAGAGGACATATATTTGACAAGTTTCTTATGGTACTTCAAATTCTGTAATTGTGAACATACACTATTTTTGTAACACAGCACAAAGTAATGTCAACCGAACCCCCCCCCCCCCCCCCCCCCCTCTCTCTCCTTCACCCACCCAACCATCCATTAAAAAAAATACGGTAGTTTCCCATAAACAGATAGCAATTTACGAGTGCAGGGCAAGTCCTCTTCTCCTGGTGCCCTGTAGTAGTTGTGTACACAAGGACACACTGATAAGCCAGTCACCTCACTCCTGCTATTCCCTGGGCAGGTTCGACATTCGTACTGGAAGGCTGCAGATAAGTACTGGCCAGCATTGCACCCATCTGCAACAATCAAACAGGAGGTTAATTAAACACAATGTAAAGTATGAATTTTATACTGTATCATCTGACCTATGCAGGAATTATTATCCACTCCCTTGACTGAGCCAGAGTTGCACTGACATCCTGAATAGGGTACACTCTTCCACACTCCTCCCTGGGCACACTTGAGTATGGCAGTGATACCATTTTCTGGACTGGCTCCAAGAACACATTCTGTGATCACTTCTACTTTTGAGATTTCTCGAGAAATAGGTGGGGAAAGTGTTTCTGGATGCATCACAAGATCATTGACATTTTCAGGACAAATATTGAAGAAGACAATGACTCGAGAGAGTGCGACACATGACGCTTCATCCCTAATGGCGAAGTAGAATCCATGTTCCGAAGTTTCAAAGTTAATTTCCTTTGTATAGTTGTACAAATTGTCAACAGAGTTAAAGTTATTCGCCACTATTTGACTGATAAACCTGAAATTGGAGGTGCTTCTTGCTGCAGCATTATCTACAACTGAAGTTTCCCACACAGCCAGTTTTAGTGTTTCTTGAAGCATACTGTCATCACAGGTAGTACCGTCATCGCAGGTAGCAAAATAGGCTTCCATCAGTACACTCACTTGAGGCAGTAGTGTCTTGTTATAAATTCGACTTATATACTGAGAGATGAGCCAGTTGTCCTGAGGACCAAAGCTTGAGGCACAGACACTTACCACTTGCCGACATGCAGAAGATGTGCTCTGGATCCAATTCTGAAGTGATGGTGGTGGGAGGGATGTATCATATAATAAGAGTTGCTATGATTTACATATTATTAAACCTACTGTGGTGAACCCAATTAAGGCAGGGTTGGGGTCAGAACCATTATCATCATTTTCTACTTGCTGCCAGGGAACAACTGTAACATTACTCCGAGAAAGTAGGTTAATGTAGTTGAAGGAGTCCATCAGTATCTTTACATTATTGGGGAATACAGGATGTTCCTTGACTTCATTTGGGGAGGAGCAGAACTCATCTTCATCTCCTGGAGCTTGAGCTGAAGTTATGGGCAGAGAAAATAGCAAGATTAGTAAAACACAGCAAAAATAATAGTACATAGCCTCGGCGTAAGTCCTGCAGCTTAAATCACTCCTAACGTTTTTAACCAGTATGGAGCTAATGCTGCGGAGTGAGGGAATGTTTTACGCAAGCAAATCCCCCTATATCATCGGACTGGCTGCTATTTCTAATGAACTTTATTTTTTCGGTACCTTTTTTTATTTAAAAAAAAATTTTGTTTTGTTTATTTATTTTTTTTTATTATCTTTTTTCCCCCTTTTCTTCTTCTCGATTGTGAGAAGGGGGGGGGGGGGGGTGATATGCAAAAGTTGATGCACAAATTTAGTTGTTTTTTTGGTTTTTTTTTTCTGAGTGTCCCTGAAGGTTGGAGAGAAGTTTAATCCAAGTACAACAAAATACATTCATTTAGTCTAATTTGCCAAAAGAGTATTATGGTAAGATGATTTCTGGCTATCAAATTCTTTTGCTACATCATTTAATGAAGCATGTCAGTAAAGCTTCATAAACTTGGTCAAGATCGAATTTGTTACTGGCATAAGCAAGATTAATGTTATCAGTTACACCACCATAGGATAGAGCTGATGTTCATGCTCACTACTACTAATTTCCCCCCCCCCCCCCCCCCCCCCCCCCCTTTTCAGTTTTGAATTCACTCTGGAAGGTCACAAAGTAGAATACACAACACAACACAACACAACACAACACAACACAACACAACACAACACAACACAACACAACACAACACAACCACACAACTGTAAAGCCAGAACTTGCTAATCCAAGTAATTTTCATAAGGTGTGAAAAGAAGGGGAAAAATTAGCAGCAAAGCAGATCGTCCAAATTAAAAATAACTTTGAATCCATATTGATCAAATTTTAATAAGATTTGATCACTTGGACAACCTGATCAATCTTTTCATAGTAGACATGTCTATAGTAATCTTCAACTGATCCCTCTTCCATTAATGTAGGAATTGATGTACCCACTTAATAGAGTGTTGGTACTCTAAATTTTCTTGATATTGCTGGTTATGAAATTTTGCATTCCAGATTTTGCCATTTCATTTCAGTTTTCTGCCAAAAACAGATGAAAAGGTTTGCCTGACTTGATACTCCACAGTGTTGCTACAGTTAAATTTATCAAATTCTGACGTTCTGTAGCTGAGACCCTTTCACCTTGCATTGCTATGGACAGGATAGATTTTCATGTTTTGACCATTTCAACAGAACTGTGGCATTATACTCTCCTAGATTCACTGAGACAGTCACTGTTCCATGCAGTGCCAGCCTGGCTGGTTATTTTTAAAGTCTACAAAGTGAATCCCAATAAACCACCACAAATGACCTATTGCATCTACACCTGTGGTTCTTATCACCTGTATATCCCTTCAGTGTGAACAGCTAATACAGCTGATTTTGCTTCCTTTTTTTTTTCTGTTTTTTTTTTTTTTTTTTTTTTTTTTTTTTTTTTTTTTTTTTTTTTTTTTTTTTTGGTGTCCCTAAATTTTAGACATGCTATAGTATCCCCAAGCTCCTCCTTATCTACAGTTTTGTAAGTCAAGCCATCCAAGGGATGGAATATTGGTGAGACTCATTGTTGCCATATTTGGATATAATATGCCAAATTCCATGAAATTTTTCATATTTTCAGAGTAGTAGGTATACCATATTCCTGCTAGGTATATTAGTGGCATATTTTAGCTTCAGTTGATATAAAATTTTATTTTGGCATGATTAGCATTTGGCATACTTCAGTGTTGCCTATCCTATATGTTAGTTCATGGATCTTGATTGAACATAAGTGTTACATGTAATGTTCTATGCTGATGTGAAACCTGTGAAAAAGAATAAAAGTAGAAATAATTAAAACTCTTGTTTTTAAAACAGCTTCACCCTTTCTGTAGTAACCACAAAAAGGAATGGAGCTACAGACCTGAAACATTGCATGCAGACACAACTTGACTCTTCGAATAACATGGAGTGGGTCCTATCTGGCCCACACTGCTTCCTTTTTGTGCATAAGGCAAAAAAGAAATAAAAATTTATTCCTAAATAATAATGAACTAATCACATGTTCACTTTTGTTTTAAAAGTCTACCACATATGTCTTCAAAGCAGACACTTTTATTACTACAGCTAGGTCCAAAAACCATAGGTAGAGTGTTTTTTTAGCTAGTATATCCTTAACTATAAAATGAAAGTCTGTATGTATGTATGTCCAAGCATCATGGCCAAATGGTTGAGTGGATTTGGATGAAATTTTCAGGCATGATACTTGGGTACCTAGCAAGGTTTTGAATCCCAGAGAATACTAAATGTGGCACCCCTATTTTTTCCTTCCTTCATTCCCCCCCCCCCCCCACCTCCCACTCTCCATTTTCCTCCCTTATTTCCTTCTTGTCTTTCTTCTTCTTTTCCCCATTTTCCCCTTCAATTCTGACATGCTCAAATGTTTAAAAGAATCATTAAAAAAAAATTCTAGATTAAATAGAGAACACTCAGACATGCAAACAGAATTTCTTTATTACCTATTGATAGGGACCTGAAGAGATTGTTCTTTGTAGATGATGACTCAAATGGATTTGTTCTTTAGTTGATTCATTATTTATAGAGTTGATATGTTACATGTACATTATTGGGCTTAGTAGGAGGTAGTGTACTTGCACACATACACACATGTAATTGTCATTAGGTAATTCATCATTAAATTATTTATGGCCATGTCAATTTGAGGGAAGTTGACCTATTTAATGGAAGCTGTTCTCTATAGAATATGGAATAATCTTGAGCAGTGTTGTCAGAAGAACATTTCCCCCATAACTTTTATTGAAAAATTGCCAAGGCCCTAAAAAAGTAGTGAAATTTTAGGAGTTAGGCATTGATTCCAGACTAGGTTGAATCAGAGTGAGTGCCCCATGCAAAAAAAACACAACAAAAAACAATAACTGGCACTGAAGCAAGCTACACTTAAAAAGAAAGTATCTGTATCCTGTACACCATTCTCTCCATAAAATGTTTCATCCCAGGAAGAACTGAGGCGTTAGTGCCCCATGATCAAGTAACAGTCCTAGGACACCAGCAGCACAGAGAATTTCTGGCTGCATGTGCATTCATAAAGTGATTTAATGGATGGGGAAAACACATGATCTAGAAATTGTGTTTTGAGTGTTTTCCATCATGTTTCATGTTGTCGCATAGGTTTGGGCAACATGGATGTATATGAGGACCCCAAATACTGGATTTTTACATGTCTAATATCTTTTCCCCCAAGAAATCAGTGAGGATGTTGGTTGCATGCCTACTTTATGAGCTGCAGTTGTTTGTCTGGGTAATAATACCAAAAATGGTACTTGAGAAAACATTTAGACATAGGCTGGGTTACGCTTGGCCACACCACTTTCCTGCCAAACATGCCAAATATAACCCTCTCTAAGGTAGACACACATTCTACACAGTGGACTCTTTTAAGGGCATGAGTGTGTGTGTGTGCATCTTTCTGTCTGTCTGTTTATCTGTCTGTCTCTCTGTTTGTATGTCTGTGTGTGCATGCGTGTGTGTGTGCAAGCTTTCAACCTGCTCCAAGTTGCCCTATCCTCTGTTCCACCTGGAGACATGGTCATCATCTTGAGTGACTTTAATGCTCATGTTGGTTCAGATTTTGTGTCGCATAGGTCAGTGATTGGTCCTCATGCTTTTATAAATGCAATCAGAATGGGATGAGAATTCTGGACTTCTGTGTGAGAAACCAGCTCCTCATTGCCAACACATGTCCCAGAACAAGCCACTCTATCAGGCGACTTGGTACCACAATTGTGACTGCTCTAAACGTGGTCACATAATTGACAATGTCCTTGAAAACGTCTGTTTCATTCCTCTGTGCTTGACACCCCAACTGTATCGCTCCACTTTCCATGTGTCAGACCATGAAATGATTGATCCACCATGAGCTTCAAGACTAAGGCCAAATGCAGTCAGAATAAAGTCCCCTTCTGTCAACCACCATGTTGCCTCCTGACTCACAGATTCAGTTTAGGTGCACTCTGGCTGAGGGTTTACATCCCGTTTGTCAGTGAGGGTCTCCTGAGTTGTCTTAAAATGATTCCAAGGCTACCATGAGTGATGTGTATAAGACCTTGCCAGAACCCTCAAAGAAACAGAAGGAAGACTGGGTGAAAGACGAGCTGCTGAACTTGTCCAAGAAGAAGAAAGATGCTTGGCTTCTCCTCTGTGGAATTGCTCAGAGTGATGACTCCATGAATTTGAAATATCACCATCTGTGTAAGTTAACCAAGACTGCTGCTGAAAAGGCTCAAAATGCTAGGTGGAGTGGATTGCATGTGTAGTTTAAGCAGAGAAGTGTGCCTGGGCTCTAGTTACTGAGGAAGAATGTATCTAAGTCATCCATGTCCACCTTATTAGTGAGAGATGGGACAAAACTGACTAGAGACGATGAGAACCAGTGTGTATTTGATCAAGATAGAGTTTGTACGGATCAGTTGCTCTCGCTAAGGGTCCTCATAGAGAATGCAAGGGAATTCCTCAAGCCAATTTATATTGCTTCAGTGACCTCAGAAAGGCTTATGATTCTGTGAACTGCAATTCTCTATGGACTGTGTTACAGCATTCCTATGGCATTCCCACCAAACTTATTTTCATCATTCGTCCTTTACATGAACACTTGGTGGCTGCTATAAGGTACTATGGGAAGATTTTGGATGAATTTGCTGTCATGAGACCCAAGAGAAGGAGGCCAAGGATGAGAACAAGCAGAGGAGGGAAGAGTGATCAAATGAAAAAGTAGATACACTTGTGTGTCTCCAGGAAGGCTGCACCTTCATGGCCAGAAATACGTCGGCCCTCGCAAACCAATGTCGTCAGCGGCACTCTCTCCTGCACATGTTCACACTGCCAGGAGTCTTTCACTCCCAAGGGCATCAAGAACCATGCTATGCAATGCCCCAAGAAGTAGAAGAGGACACCATCACAGCAGCATAGGAAGAAAGGTGTGTGTGTGTGTGTGCGTGCACAGAAAGAGAGCATAGAATGACCATTGCCAGTCCACTGTGGTTGCTACATCTATGCAACTGCAACATTATTTCAAACTTATGTAGAACATTGGACAAGTGTTAAAAAGTTATGATTATCATAATTAAAATTAATTGAAGAGATGGATGAAAATTAAAATAATATATTAAAAAAATATATATAAAAATACAAACAATAATAATAAAAGAGAGAGAGGGAGAGAGAAAAAAATTATACATAATACACATTCAGATTCATAGCAACTAGTTAAAAATTATAGACATCTACTTCCCCTTTTTGGTTCCTTTTTTGTTTTTGTTTTTGTTTTTTTGTTTGAAAAATTTAACTTTCATGGAACATATGGAAGTCAAAATTTCTTTCTTTTCGTAAGTAGATGTGTCCATTTATTGACCTTTCATTCCCTACCCACTTCAAAACATGTTCACTATAGCACTGCACCAGCATACAATGCACATACATACTAATCAATGCACATACATACTAATCAATGCACATACATACTAATCAATGCACATACATACTAATCAATGCATATACAATGCACATGGAGCATAAAAAATCATAATAAAAGTAAAATAAAACTAGAAACATCACAAAACTAAAAATCCCCAACTGTCTGTCAATATTTAGGTTCCTGCAGTCTCTTTTGAAGACAGCTAGAGTCCAGGCTCTTGAACCATTAGAAGTGACCACCTTTTCCAGATGTGTTAAACCTTCATTTGAGAATGATTGCGTCACCAAACATAATAACTACATGCTACGCCCACGCACCTGGGTTTCCAAAAACAGTAGCAATAAGATGAGGTAGAAGCTCCTTATGTTTTCTTATGGTGGAGTCTAGTTCTTCATTTCCGGAGAGATGTCTCGCACATATCGTTCCACATGCCAGTACGGGTCTGCTTTATTAAGTGGTCCTGTAAGAAGCAGGAAATATACTGTGCGTGTGTGCCTCCTGGGGGAGGCTGGGTCTGGGAAGAGCAGCTTGTTCTACAGAGTGAAGTACCAGGTATGCTGATGGGGACCGGTCCTTAATGCTAATATGTTTAATGAAAAGCTGACTTTCCTATATTAGCAATCCTGGTATGCTGTCTAGATCAAATTTAGTTTCATGGATCTATCTTTGTAGGAAGCTCAGGCATGTTTTCAGCTATATTACTGTGTGCTCTCTGAGTGATATTTTACAGTGTATTTTGACTCCTTTTGCATGTTGTAACTTTCCAGTTTATTGTAGTCCAGCCCTAAGGCTAGGGCTGAAGTATGAGCTTGGGCTACGGTTGTGGTGGGTATTGACTCAGGTTTGAAATACGTGATCATTATTTTTACGCTTGTATTTCTACATCCATCTGCTGTCTGTCTGTGTGTTCACTAGTAAAGGATAGACAGCAGCACCCTGTTTTTAAAATGGCGAATAGAAGAGAGAGAGAAAAAGTTTAGTGACTTATTACCAAGAAGAATAATGGAAGAACTATGGAGATAACTATTTCACCATGCTAGAATAATTACCATGGAATAAGTTACTGTTGAGTAAGTTACTGTTGAATAATTAACGTGGAACAATACTGTGGTGGGGATTCCACGAAGTAGCAGAAGGGAAAGCTTTGAACGAATTTCAGGGCACCTGAGGTGAGCTAGTAACTAGCTCAATATATTCTGCTGAACAGTGAAGTTTCTGAAAGTTTAACATAACTTTTGGTATAATCTTTTTTCTTCAAATCATCCACTGCAAAAACTTTGTGTAACCAGTTCTTTTTCTGCTTTAGAGTGATTGCTGAGGTTCCTTTCCTTGAAAATGCTCTGATTTTTATGACCTCATCCCATTGGTTATTTCTTACCCTTCAGCTGCACAGGAATAGTAGGCTGTCTGGTTGGTAATGGTGGTAGGAATTGCTGCAGCTATGGAAGTTCTTGCCTGTTTTGTGCTTTCTGAGATTTGCTTGTTTTATTTTTTATTTTGGGAGAAAGGTTGGGGGGGAGCACTTGCCTGGGTTTATTTTGTAAAGTTATCTGTCTGGTTAGTAGTGGTAGTTGAAATTGCCATAGCTGTAGAATTTGTTACTCGCTTTTTTTATTTCTGGGATTTTCTTGTTTATTTTTTACTTTGAGAGAAATGTGGGTGGAGCACTTACTGAATTGCCCCTTCCTTCCCCTTTTTCTGGATGTACCGCTGATATCAGAGTACCTTTTGGGTACTAGTTACGAAGATATAGTAAATAGTGATCAAGGGCCAGTGTTATGCAAGATTGGTTTGTTATCGTCAGCTTTTTAAAATTCCTATATCGATCCATCTAAATTATTAGTCGCCTTCCTCACTTATAGAAAGAGCTAAAAGGATGACAGCAAATGTTTTTCTTGCTGTTTATTTAAGCCAATTGTGGTGTTGTTGTTGTGTTTTTTTTGTATAAGACTGTTATTTGATGGTAAAAAAGATATCACAATAATTATGATTAAAACAAGGAGTCTGTGCTACGTTTGTTCAAAGTAACACTTTCTCTGATGCATTTTGCAGCAGCAATCTCTCTGTGGCACCACTAGTGGAGATGGTATGAGGGAAGGAGCTGAGGAATGAGTTAATCACTTCACTGACCACTTCCCTTGAGACATCTCTCCTCTCCTTACCAATGAAAAGTGATTTTTCACCCGACATACATTTGACATGACCATGTGGTGAGGTGCTGATTAGCTGTGATACCATCGTGAAATCTCCCATGTGAGATCATGACCACTGGTGAGGGATGGGGCAGAGTTTGAACGTTTCTTGAAGCAAGTGAAAGGAAGTGTGGTTCTCTACATGAGCCCAAACCTTTGACATAGAAGGATAAAAGATGGAAGAATAAAGAGGTAGTCTATTTCACTCTCAAGTGATCATGCCCAGTGGGCATCCTCAAGGATTAAATTAACTCGTGAGGTGATGAGACACTCCTTCCCCCTGAAGTAGAAAGATGTGTCTTTGCTATGGAGTTCTCCACTTCCATATAGAGCGCACATCATGAGGTGTTAGAATCAGGTCAAAGGTACCCAAATATATTTTTCAAACATCAAAGTACACTGAATTGCACAGACCTCAAGGAGAATCTTAAAACCTTCAGTAACACTTCAGGTACCAATTGTGGATGGTTCTGAGAAATAGGGTACTCAGTACTTAGTTATGAAGACAATTAAGGATTACCTTAATCCTTCCACTTTTGCAATTCTTAGTAATGAATACACACTCTAACCTTACCTTACCTTACCTGCCCTTCTCAAAAGTACAGGCATATATTGCTTTCAGCATTTAAAATTTTTTTGTATGGAGCGTGCTTTAGATCCTCTTAGTCAGCAGTGAGGGAACTAGGAACTATAACTCGATATTTTGCTGTAAAGATCTCATGTAAGGAATGTACATTCTGAAGTTTGGAGAAGCAATGAAGAGGAACTTCCAAACTGCAGCTTCTTGCAACTTTCTAATGCATGTGAGCTTGTGATTTGTCATCTACCTTCTGTAGCCTATGATTTATAATGGACTTGGCACATAGTGACAAGGCATGCAACAGAGTGGGTAGCTCGATGTACAGATAAATTAAGATTTAAGTGCTTATAATGAATGCCCTCCACTCCACTGCAGCACAGAGTCCCCAGTGCATTGTGAGCTCAGTTTATGACACTTGTATGTTAGCTGTGCCATCAGGTGTGAGCAGTTGTATTGCAATTCACTGAGCACACACAATGTTCTCTGTATACTCATCAAAATTATCCTCAACAGTGTTTTTTTTTATTATTTTTTTAATTTATTTATTTATTTATTTATTATTTTTTAAATTTAATTTTATTATTTATTTATTTTATTATTATATATATATATATATATATATATATATTTTATTATTATTATTAATTTTTTTTTTTTTTATACTGAGGGGGAGACACCTGGGATTTCCCCCAAATAAACCCCCCCCCCCCCCCCCCCCCCCTCAATCAAAAGTAGTATGTAACATTACCTTATGGAATATATAGCACACAAAAGTAGTTAAATATAGTCGGCTGGATGCCAAAAACCCACCAAAATTCGTTTCAGAGTACTCAGTTTTCAAAATTTTTGTTGGGGGGGGCATGCCCTCAGACCTCTCTAGGACAACTCCCCATAAAAATATTCCCCCCACCCCTTGGAAATAAATACTGTATTCTACCTGCTCAGTATAGTTTTTCTGTGAACGTGTCCATCCAAAGGGAGAAATGAAGTTAATTCTTAGGCATCAAGCAATGTTAGCTAGGACTACCTATGCTGAAGCAGGGCATGCATTGTGAGACGCATTTTTTTTTGTGTAGCAGCTACATACTAGATATTATATGTTTTTCTCTCTTACATGTTCGTAATGTTCCTACCTACAGGGGGAGTAAACTAACGATGCCTACTTGCACTAAGAGAGCTATTAGCATTGTTTGTAACTTTCCATGATAGCGATAAACGAACTGAAACTTCCTAGATTTTGTAAACTACATTAGCAGTACATATATCAAGTTGATGTATGTACTTCATAGAGTCTGTTCTATGATTTTTCATCCCATGGGGACATCAAGTGATCTAACTGCAGGGCCCATTGCTACACTCCCAAATAAGACAGGAAGATAAAGCTGTCACCTAGAGCAACATAAAATAAATTGTCAGATCCCTTGTGTATCTGTTTGATTTCCACCAAAATTTGAAGTTATTGAGGTCTTGAAAATATGAATGCAGCAAGTTCTGACACTGCTTGCTAGAATGTAATACTTAGTTATAAAAATGAAGCTTCAGGTATTTGTCTAAGAAGACATTAGTTGCTCACCCCATGAAACGTATACCGTCTTAACTATCCGAATTGAATTCCACACACATTGGGACCAGCTGGTCTCAGGGAAAACAAATAGCTCCATACTTGCCCATGTAGTGGACATAAGTGGATTGGGTGAGGTGAGCCAACACATCCAGCTGATACAGCACATTCCTTCTGGATGGGTCACTTTGGGATGACCACAATCACTCCAAATTTAGATAAGATCATGTAGTTTTCAAATGTGTATATTGGTTGGAATCTTGCTTGAATATGATGAAGACTTGATTAAGGTAATTGGTGCTCTTGGCTTATCTCAATTATGGTAGCATATCTCTGGCATGTTCTTCAAATAGCAATTGTGTCTAGATATAATTGGTGGTACAAGTAATAAGATAAAAACATGTATCTGATTAGGTTGGCCAGGTGATGATTATGGTATACTTTGTGTTCACTTGAAGTAAATATGACACTTATTATTTGTTAGTAGTCCTGAGTTATCAACACTTCTAAAAGGGAAAAAAACATTGACTATAATTTCATTTCATCTCCCACAATTGCTTCTGGAAAAAAAAAGTGCATACTCTTATTCTTCCTGAATAGAGTTCTGTAAGATTTGCCCATAAACCTTAACTTACCAATATTGGGAGGAGAAGCCAAGTCACTGTCTTCTCTTTGGCACTTACTGCACTTCTGTGTTTGACCTTTAGTCACCATAATCCTTGGTTGACATGTGCGGATCAAAGTTGGTCTCCACTGTACTTTCGCACTCTAATATTGTAGGTCACAGTGTAGTAGTAATTACCAGCCATGTTTTATTGCTTACAAATTGAACACGAATGTAACATGATTAAATCAGGTGTCCTGGACATGGTAGTGATTGTTGTTTATCTTGTTCATGTCTCTGGAGCTGATGTCTTGTGTAAGCTTGTTACAAGAAACAACTCCCAGACACATGCTCTTGGCCTGTGATGACTGCTTAACCTCCCCACTTATGCTCTGTAGCTGTTCATTGACTGAGGCACTAATTCATAGAGATGCAAACAGAGGCTGTGTATTGAGGAGTCTGTGCTTCTGAGTGTGTGATATTTGTGTTCCTAAGCAGTATTACTAACGTTGCCCTGGCCATTGTCAACAAAACATGATTAAAGCCACTCAAAACACCATTTCTAAGGGTTGTGGCTCATTAGTAGGCATGCAACTGGTTTCCTGTTAAGTTAATTCAAAGGTCAGAATGTTTTTGGAGGCATTGTGTAATGCTGGAAGGTAGATTGCCAATATTTATCAGTGGAGAGCCTAGTAGCCTGATGTTTTTTTAAATTTTTTTATTATTTTTTTAAATTAATTAATTAATTATTTTTAAAAAGGTTGAAATGTTTGGAGGCATTGTTTAATGCTAAACAATCAGATTTATAAGTTTGCATAATGGTTGAGTAGTTGCTTCGAAATTAAATGAACAAAGTTAGTTGTTCACTTGCATGGCCCAAACTATGCATTACCTCTTCCATCTAATCGTTGTAGTACAGATTTATCCTCACCGTCTTTCTTTTTCTTCTAACTGGTGGTGGCTGATGATCTTGGAACTCACTTGGGTTAAAAGAATTGTGTAATTAGATTGCATAGTAACTACGAATAAGGTTAGCATAAACAAAAGTGACCTGTTTACTGAGCTATATCTCAGTCAGTAAATTTGTGTCCTTTTGAACTTACTTAGGTTCATATTTGGTGTGTGATTAGATTACATAATGTGGTTGTAACACAGCTTTGTGGTTACTCATGCATGAAGGATGTTCACTTACGCAAGATTAGTATGTGATGGGATTGTTGCACTGAATTAGATGTGAAAGTGAAACTATTCCACCTTGACACTTCTGTAAGTAACTTGCAGGCTTGGGAGTCCCAATATTGCACCACTGTTGACAACATGGCATGTGGGCGTTACCGTGGTGATATGCTATTATCAATTCTGTCGGTATGCTCACTATTTACGCAACTTGAGATGATGATGATTACGACATGATGCTCTGTTCATCAGTACGGTCTTTACTTGTTATGTTCCTTGCCCTGAGGTGTTCTGGACTGCAGCAAACATGGCGTATGTAGCTGCCCAACTGCTCATACTGATCACTTAGGTGGGATGCCTACTTTTGCTACAGTTGCAGATGCAAACAGACATCTTAGATTTAAAAGTATAATCGTAACTGGTAGTATGTGGTATTCTGTCTGATTAGAAGCCCCTTCATTGAATTGCAAAGAATGTTTAGAACACCAAGCAAATGATACTTTTGTATGATACACACAACTACATTTTATATGGACTTTACTGTTGCATTAGGTAAAACAGGTCAATTCTGAAGCTTTGTGGTTTATTGTGCCCCCCCCCCCCCCTCCTCCTTTTTCCTCCTCCCTCAGTGAGGTCCAGTTGGCTAATTTTCTATGCTATGTCTTGCTCCCAGTTTTTCCAGATTGTCATGTAAATTTGCATTGCAATTAGTTCAGAGCAAACCTCATCCTCTCCTGAAGATATTTCACTATTCCTCTTTGATTTGCTTCTTCTCTACCTCTGTTTTCATTAATTACCTCTTCTTGAACATAAGTACCTCTCTTGTTCCTATCTTCCCTTCTTTCTACCCATCCCCCCTCTCTCTCTCTCTCTTTGCTTATGTCAATCTCTTTCTCTGCTCCACAACCTCTCTGACTTAATACACCTCTTCACCTCCTCCAGCCCCTTATTTCTCTTACTGCTTGTCCTCCATTTCCTCCCTCCTCCTCTCACTCCATACATCTCAATCCACTTTCTGTTCACTCCCCTCCCCTCCCCTTCCCTCACATATACACATCCAGTTACAGGGCCACAATCCTGAAGAGCAATATCAAGCTCACCAATTCAGAACAATAGTACTATGTAGTGATTCTATTGTTTAAGTGAGCCTAGTATATTTCCTCTGTCAACCTGTGCTGCCTAGTGCCTTTATATTCTCATTTTAATCTCTCTCTTAGGCCTTTAGGGACAGTGTGGAGGAGATGGACAAAACACACACAGTCAGTGGAGGACCCAGTTCACGGACCAGATTCTACGATTCCTACAGTACAGTGAGGAAACCAGATCCTAAAACAAAGATAAATGTAAGACCAAACAATGTCCTTTAGAAAAGGACAGTTTAGCTCATTTTTGTCCTGTGGAATTATTTTATTATCTTGATTAGCTCCAATATACTTTATATTATATTTATACAGTGTGAAGTGCATAAGAGCTAATGGAATGTGGGTACAGGCTATGTCAAAGTGGAACACTTTCTTGAAGTTTTAGTGCCTGCATAGTGTATGTGCTGATTGTGTCAGCTAATCTCACATGCATGTATGGTTGCTCCAGCTGATGTTACTTCCACAAACACTCCCAACATATGCTGTAAATCATTCACTCTAATGGTAAACATGTGGCGTGAAAGAAAGCAACAAAGGGATGTGAAAAAAGTTCTTATGTCTGTTTGCCTGTATGCTTCTATCAATATTGATATACTTCTATTTCCTCCCATGCATAATTATCGTAGAATAGTTCTCTCATAGCAGTTCTAAATGTTACCACAACACTGTGTCTTACCTGTGATTTAGAATAGACTTAAGATAATTGGGATTGGAAAGAGAGGTAGAAATTGTCTAACGAAAGTGTGATATATTTATTCACTAAGTATACTGCACACAATTATTATATTGGCATTACTTTCCCGCATGGAACGAGAATGTACTTCTTCTAAAATGCTCAAATGTCAACCTTCAATGCTAAGAACTGTGTCAAAGATTCTTGACCAACTTTAAGGCACTCCATTATTGCCTTATCAGTGAAAAGTCATCTTCTGTTTTCATTTTGGCTTCTTCTTTTTTCCTCTTGATGTCAAGAGCATTAATCGGAGATGTGAGAAGTTCTGATTACAACCTTCTGGATAACCTGCTGGAAAATGTTGTTTCCTTTTCAGGAAAGAAAGAAATATGAAATGGACTAACATTTCAAATTTGTGTTCTTAGAAGTTTGTTGCATGTGATGTATAAATCTCTGATTAGCAATTGTGTGTGTGAGTGTGTGTGTGTGTGTGTGTGTGTGTGTGTGTGTGTGTGTGTGTGTGTGTGTGTGTGTGTGTGTGTGTGTGTGTGTGTGTGTGTGTGTGGAAGGGGGGGGAGTTTTGCATTTGATAACATTCCCTGTTTTATTAATGACTACTAAAATGTCTTCAGTAGATATACCATCAATTGCTACTTTCTTTTAAGTTTGTCAAAAAGAATGTCAAAATGGAATTTAAAATACATGTAGGGGCCTTTCATATGCCAAATCTTAGTTGATGAGATTGGAATGTGGGAATGAAATATCAGACAAAGAAAGAGACATCTCAAAAAAAATTTTGCTGTCTTTTCTCATGAAGATTGTTTCAACAAACCTTCCTTGTGGTTGAGGGAGTTGAACCATTGGATCTAATGACAAGTTCCCAGCAATGTCCGGCCTGATGCACACCCCTCCTTGCTTGCTGAAGAAGACTGCATTGTGTTGGTTGAATATATAGTAATCATCCCTTCCCTTTAAGGGTGCACAGGTCAACCCTGGATCTTTCACACAAAATTTGGAGCTGTTTTATTACAGGGAAGACAAGAGAGGTCCTACGCTATGACCTGTGGCAAATAAGTACGATAATATTTGTAAACAGTGTTTTAGACCAGGAAAAATAATTGTTTAGAACACTTAAGTTGAGGTTGGAGTTCTAGTATGATCTACAAGTTTTGTTTTGGGTTTCTATACAGTAAAAAGGACTTATTTGTAACCACTTGTAACAACAACCTTTGTTGTTTTTAGACAGTAAAAAATTAGTTAGAAATCCATTCTTGAGCAAAACTTGTGCATGCATGCTGACCCCCCCCCCCCCCCCCCACCATTCCAAGTGTTCTTAGACCTGTGTGCCACAGGTAACAACAAATTTCTCAAATGTGTTCATACTTCATCCTCCACTGAATTTTGTGGTTGTACCACTAATGCAATGTAAGTGTCTATTTTTAGGAATCACACACCATACCTTTCATGCAGACCTTTTTTCCCTGCTAAAGACTGGAAATAGTCACAACCAAGGATGAAATGTTACAAGTGCTTAGCATTTCATGTAACCTTCAATATTGTTTTCGTGTGCAGGCATCAGATGAAAGTGTTTTTGTTTTTTTTTAATTTTTTTCCATTTGCCAAAAACCACCCACAATGCAATCAAAGATGTTGACAGCTCAGCAAACACACATGCTCTGCCAATACTACAAAGTCAAAGTTCACTGGGCTACTAACAGAGCTGTACCTGGAGTGTGGACCATTATACAGCTATTGGCTTCCTTGTGGGAACAGGGGGCAAGACCTTTGTCTCCTTCCTGTCGACAAACTACTTCTCATGCAACATGGTGATACCTCGATTGTCTGTTGATATAATAATAGCTTAGAGTTTACAAAGGTGAACATTTTTTTCTCGTTGTCTGTGAACCTAAACTCTGCCCACTCCCTCCCCCCCCCCCCCCCCCCTCAGTTTTTGGGGATTTAGAGATGGCATAGTTTGGTGCTACTCAAGGACAAATTTATTTACTTCTCTTCTTGTGCTTTCTCACCTGGTGATTCTGGTCCGTAGTTCTCCCTCATTATGGCCAGCAAAATAAAAACCGTTCACGGATTGTTACAAAGAGTTTCCTGGATAAAGAAAACTTGGTGTTTATTCTCTAGTTAGACTATTTTGTAATGCTTACCGGGAAAATGTATCATTAAGAGGTAGTACTCTGTCTAACCACATCAAATCTGCTGAGCATTTGGAGAGCAAACAGAAGGTCAAAGGAAAGGAAGCAGGAGAAGTGAGCATAGCAATAGCTTTGAAGAGAAATATGATGACAACATAAATACCAAAGGACAAACACTGTTGGATGAGCTTAAGATATTCAGGTCAAAATCATGACTGCATTTCTTTGAACAGGAACCAATTTCAAAGCTTGTATGTTTCCATAACATCCTCGAGGAGAATGCACTCACCTTACTGACAGGAAAGTAGAAGACAAATCTAATTCCATTCATCCAGGAAGAAGGGCGGTGGAAGCTTTTAGAGGAAATTGTAGGCTAAGACTTGTTTATCTTTGATGGCATGTATGGACTGAGAGAGGTGTTAGCTGTAGTAGTACTCCAGTAATAATGAATGGAATACTGCTCAGGGCTTAGTACGGTCAAAACTTCTAGCAAAACCTTAACTGGTGAAGAGGTGGCTTGAGAGTTAATCAGCATATTGTCCACTACTGTAGTTATGGAGTGAAGACAGACAGACAGACAGACAGACAGACAGACAGACAGACAGACAGACAGACAGACAGACAGACAGACAGACAGACAGACAGACAGACAGACAGACAGACAGACAGACAGACCACATGCTTGCTGTGGAGAGAGATGGTGCCAGTGTAACAATGCAGCAATTTGAACTGAGAATGTCTGTCCATTGATTGGATGTATGCACATCACTGCTTCTTCTGTACTTCTTACTACGTTTTATAGTCAATGGATTTTTCTTTTCTCCTATATTCAAACAAGAGCGGTCCCGCACTAAAACCTGTGGCAAATAATTACTCTAATATTTACTAAAACGTAGTGTTTTAGACCAGGATAATAATTGTTTAGAACACTCAAGATGAGGTTAAAGTTACAACTTTTGGGTTTCTATATAATAAAAAGAGTTACTTAGTTGTAGCCACAGGGTTTCCATATAGTAAAAATACTTAGTTGTAACCAAATAATTGTAACAACAAACTTTGGTGTTTCCAAACAGTAAACAATTACTTTAAAATCCATTCTTGAGTAAAACTTGGGGATGTATGCTGTCCCTGGCCCACCATTCCAAGTAATCCTGACCCTGTATGCCACAGGCAAAAAAGAAAGGTGTTGTGCACTGAGAAGCCAATGGCTTCCTAGTCCAAGAGATGCTGGAAAGTTCTACACCACATCGTGCAACAGTGCAGTAATTTGAAGCCTTTTTTATCTCCAAATTCTGAATTCGGCACACCTTTGAGACATAAGTTGTTAGATATTTTGCAGCTCAAAGCTTAGCCCAAGTGAAGATAGAGCTTGTAGCACAAGCTGACGTTGGAGAGAAGATGTGAAGTCCTCGTGTAATTTAGAAGGTGATAATTCACTCATTCTCAGGTGTTATGAAGAGATTACCTAATACGAAGCATAGTTGAGCATGGGCAAGTTTGTGATTAGGGAGGAATGTCCTGTGGTCTTGTTCCAGGAAATGCGGTAACTCAGCAATAGGGTCACAGCATCGTCTTAGTTATGTTACACTTAGAGTACATCTTTTTTGCCAAATATAGGAATCATACAAAGGCTCCACTGATTGCTTTACAACTGCTTGTTACTATCCCCCCCCCCCCCCCCCCCCCCCCACACGCACACGCACTCAGAGAAATAGCATTTGTAATTCAACTATCAGCCTCCAAAATGGACCGACTTCCTTAAGGTGGTCCACAGAGTCATGCATTAAGGGGCAAGGATGACCATTTCCTTGAAGCGGAACCACCCACCGCATACCCCTAAATAGTTCTTTTAGAACTCAATGGTACAGTTTTTTTTTGGAGGAGTATGTTGAGACTGCAATTATTCTTCAATATTGCACTCAGAAAATTCTTTCAATCTCAACAGCTGAATTCTTCAATATAACAGTCATTATGCACAAATTTCAATATTCTTTTTTGAATATTCTTTCTAAGCATAATGTGAGCATAATGAGTGTCCTATGAGAGCATAATAGGTAGGGGAACTGGAACAGAAGAGCATGGCTTGATAGGGAAGATTTAGGGCATGAGTAGCCACCATCCCTAGCAATGTGTTCAGTGCTGCTAATAGGAACAGGATTATTGTGGCATGCAATGCTGCTTTTCTTGGACACCTGCTATGGTTAAATCCTAGTAACCACAGAACAAGACCTGCAAAGTCTGTTGTTTGGTTTGTCTTGAGTGGTGCAAGTGGAAGAGTTAGTCTCAGTTATGACAAGAAACAGAAGTAAAGACTTACTCCCACACAAAGTATGTGTTCTCTAGTTGACCCTTTGAACCTTTAATTCTTATCTCACTCTTCAATAACGATGTTGGTGGGAGGTGCTTTGCAGTTCTCTGATATTTGCTGTGTTGAAGGATACTTTTAGTTTTTAAATTCACAATTGCCTGCTACAACTCTGAACATTAATAAACTTTAAGAGGATGGGTTTTCTTTTTTTTTTATATTTCGTTTATATTTTGTTCCAAAATGAACTTGGTGTATAACTTTCTGTGTGCTTTATTACGTCATGAAAGGTTGTGGGTTTTCAATTCCCATAGAGGGATTATCTGGCCACAACATTAGGAATCAAATATGCACATCAGAGTTTTATGATATATGCAAGAACTCAGCCCAACCATAAAACATGTCACCCTTCATTTGTTCACTGACAAGTTTGAGCTTGATTTTAAGAATTTAAGAAACCGAATACCTTATACCTTTTAATTGTACATAAGTTTACCTTGTGGTTGGTCCATGTAATAATCATACAAGTTCCTGTTCTATTTCATTAAGTATTAGTGCAATGCAAGAATCACGGAGTTGTGGGACCATGTGCAGCTGCTACAGACACATGAGAATGTGCCACTGACTCACTCACTTCACAGTTATTAACTTTGCTCGAAAGGATATTAGAGAAAATCTTGATTAATTTAGTCTTTTCTTTCTACTTTTCAGTTAACCAAGAACAAAGTGCACAAGAGCATTCATTCTTCCTGCTATCTCAGCTAGGGCTTGGGCTAGATGGCAGTGTAGGCATCTTTCACTAGCATTGTATAAGGGAAGTGCATTTGTGTGTGTTACTGTGAATGTGGGTGGGGATGGACTGGTGATCCCCTGAAATTTCCTCCTATTTTTGGTTTGAGGCTTTGAAAGGTCTTTAACTATTAGTGAACATGGTGACTGGAATCTATCAGGAAATAGTATCAGACATTTAAAAAAAAACAAAAAAACTCCCATTAGATTGGAGTGAGCCATTTACATGGAAATACTAGTAGCATAACCTTCCTTCCCTTGCCCCCCTCTCTTTCCTTTCTCCTCCCCCCCCCCCCCCCCCCCCCAATATTCAGGGGAAAGGTGCAATCCAACGTGCATATACATGGCCTTGAGACTTCCTGCAGTTAGAAAATTCATATTTTTTTTCTGATCACGATCTGTTCTTATTTTTCTTTTCCTTAAATTTTTTAGGGGGGGAGGGGAAAGGAAAGTTTATTTTGGGAATACTGAATAAAAATGTTAGCCAATTGACCTCTAAATTGATTGTTTGGTGAAAACTAATTATATATGTTGTTTCTTTTATCGACCTTTGGGTGTGACAAGATGTTTTCATGTCCTCTCAGCTGACATTGATGGACACAGGGAGCAGAGAAAGATACCAATCCCTGACAGCCCAGTACTACAGCAGGGCAAACGTCATCGTACTGGTCTGCAGTCTGGACAGCGAGTTCACTCTCACACGTCTCACCAAGTGGCATGCAGAGGCTCAATACTACATTGACAATTCTGAAATAGTCTATGCAGTGGTGGGCACCAAGAGTGACTTGCCCGAGACTGAGAGAGAAGTTTCCATGGATATGTTGCATGGGTTTGCTAGACATGTAAACATTCCCTTGAACTTTGTGTTTGAGGTTAGTTCTCAGACTGGTGAGGGAGTGGAGGAGCTGCTGACATCTATCTGTGATGCTGTGGTCAACCAGTTCCTTCAGACATGCACAAAAGGTAGACACATGGTCCCAGAATGTTGAGAGGAAAATAATTACTCCAAAATATGCCTTAATTGCAATGTACATAGTCTATGATAGTGTCTCAAAAATATATTCATTTTAATGTGGTAATATAATATATTTATATCATCTTTATTCTTATTTTGCTCTATGTTATTTCACGCTATTATATACATGTACATACATATAAACACTAACATATGTGTATCAAGTTTAATCACCTTTGAATTCTGTTGTGTGTGCTTGCTACATGCAGACAAACCTCTCCCCCAAAGGACTTCTCTCCTAACCAGTCAGATCAGCGATAATTCAAGTGATACTGTAGAAGATGACAAAGGTAGCATAAACTCTGATCAAAGATTCTTTGCAGCCTCAGGCAGTGCTGCTATGTGTTCTTGTACCTCTTGTTGTGCTCTTCTCTGATGGCGGAATTTTGTGTAGTGTATGTTTGTTTGTTTGTTTTGTTCTATTTATTTGTTTTGTGTATTCACTTGCAAGGGGAAAATTTTTATGGCCAATTTTTGTAACAATGATAGTGCATATAGTCCCAATGTCTTACTGTTGCTGAACCATCATGTATGAATGTTATGACCTGGTTATGCACTTTACCTCCAAACTTAGAAGAAGATCACATGCTTCGACCACCACATTTTATAATCAGTTGTCCTGATTTTGTGACTTTTGATGTACTTTTATCACATTCAAACAAACAAACAAACAAACAAACAAACAAACAAACAAACAAACAAACAAACAAAAAAACATACTAGCTGCTTTGAAACAGGCAAGCTCAGTGTGTCTCTCAGAATGAATCTTTGTAGATACTGAGCAAGTTTTGTTTGAAGTTTTTTTTAACAGAAAGCAACCCATTCAGGTAAGGGTGTGGACACCCATCTTGATAAATCACTGGGATCTTGTGATTTCTTTTGGATTAAAATTTTTAAAATTTCATTTCATTTTTTGTTGATATTGTTGGTGATAATTTTAATTTTCTAAATTCTATTGATGTGTTACTCTTGGCCTGTTCTGATGTGTAGATATTGTAAAGTAGGAGTTGCTGCAGAGCCTGAATGTTTGGTATTTGTGTTAATTGAAGTGGTCAGAGGGAAGATTCATGCAATTCTTCTTGGATTGTGGCCAAGGGTACAGCAGTAGTCCATGGACAAAATTGTTTTTTTGAAACTTGTTCCTCTATACCTTATACTTCACACATTACTAACACATGGAGGTGTACATTGCTCTCTGGTTTTGACTGAAGTGTTGGTTCAATTAATTAACAGAGAGAGAGAGAGAGAGTTGTATATTTATATTGAAGATTAGATACCATTCTTGAAAAAGCTGTAGATTCTTGATATCAAGACCCACGGAAGGATGGCTCCAGTGGTCGCATTCTGTGGCCCCAGACTAAAGGAAAACACACCACTTCCTTTGCAGCAGAAATTAATGAACTTGCTCAACAGGTGTAAAAAAGGGGGAGGGGCAGTGTTTCCAGACAGATCATTTCTGAGTTTCTTGGCAATTCCACCTCCTAAGCTGTCCTTCATTTTATCCCTGGAGTGGTGCATCCAAGTCCTAAGAATTATTACCCCCACTACACACAGATCTATATATCTATGCATGTATTATTCACTGGCTGTATAGAAATGCAATCAGAGTTAGAGTTAACCTCCACCCTGTCAAGGAATATTTTATTTCAGCAGAAATCAGAGCTCTAACTTCAAAAGTTTGGGTCCATGGACAGTATCAGTTTAGTATAGAAGCTATCAGATGATGGTCTCCCCCCCTAAAAAAAAAAAAAAAAAAAAAAAAAAAAAAAAAAAAAACACTAGCTGGAAACAAAAACAAAGAACGAGTTGCAATGATAAATTTTTGGATATGCAATGATTGATATAGAAAAATTAGTGTGAACATGATATAACATCAGTAGTCATAGTGTATGAGCATGTCTTGTGTATTGTATCATCTGACATCAAACTAATTATGTTGTTAATAAATGAAATCATACTTAGTCATGCCCCTAACATCCCCCAGCATGGGGTCATAGCTGAAACAAACATCACCTTTCGTCAAAATGCTATCCTAAACTTGCACGACTGGTAAAGATTGAAAAACAAATGTTCATTTCTAGGAGGCCGATTGTGCCATGGAAAATATGCACACGCACACATATTCCTGGAGAATAAGGAACCACAGCCAACCGGCACCAATATCACGAAAACATGCATGCACAGACATATTGATTTATTTCAGTAGATTCTGGGGGCATTTTCCTTTTTGCTACGAAATATTACACTAAATCTACGAAGTGAGAACCAGTTAACCACTACTCCAGTCCGCAAAGGATACTATCATGTGTCTAATTTATCAAGTTTAAAAATTAGATATTTATTTCTAATTCCTGTGACTTGGGATTTTATAAAATGTTTATTGACATGGAATGTGTTAGCAGTCACTCACCTAAGCTGAGCACAGCCAACAGGTGGTCACACATGTGATAACTTAAGAGTATATTTGGTATTCTATTCTAAATAATGCACATCAACATTTCTAATGACTAACCAAAATGTGTGTGCTTAATAAGATATCCGAACCCAATTGCACATTTATGGTAAAGGGTAAACTAAAGCAAATCAGAATGGAAACCATTTCCGCACATTTTTTATTGATATTTTGAAAGTCACAAATCACAACAGTACATATACTACGTCCAGTTGACTTTCATAATGATGGACACAGTTATCGACAATATGTTTCAGTCGGAGTAGAATGTAGGAAAATCTGGTCCAGCGAGGACAATTCTGGAAACCCCTTCCCCTGTGATCTTGGCAAGCCTCAGCACTCCGCCTGAACTATTGTCCCTGGAGGCAGCGAGACCCAGAGCTAAGCAACATTCAACAGAGCAGTGCACGCATAACCACACAACACAAGCAATGTAACATCTTCTACATAATACAGTCCAATTGCCATTAGTGTAACCACGAGAAAATAGTATATTCAACATCAGTGCTAACTCCAGTCGCTGGAAATTAACTACTCCAGAATGAGTTCTTAATGGTCCAATAGGATCTGTACTTGCTTGGTACCACCTATAATGAAGGGAACTGTAAGAGTCAAAGAACAGAGAAATATTTGCTTCTAAATAGCTTGGAAAATTCTTATAAATGGTCAGGGTATGACCATTGGGTCTCGGAGAGAAAAAAAAGGTGTACCCACCACAGGTTTTAGAATATATTGGTAAAGGATCATCACCACAAAAATCCTGGAATTCCCTGCTGCCAGTAGAGAGGTTTTGGGATATTTTGGTACAGGATCACCAATTTTACACATGCACACACTTTTTGGGCATTTTTATGGATCTTGTAGCTCTCCTTCCACCAAACCACTGGGTCGATAATTCACACGATTCCAATTAAATTCAAGCCAATTGAATAAGTTTGTAACTGCAGGAGGCCAAGGCTGTTCCAAACCTGTTTGCAACCTGTATAGGATTTTTTTAAATGCTAATACTAAAATAAAATATCTTCTAACCACAGGGTTTTAAAAGTATATGATTGGCTTTAGGAACTGGAAAGGGTGAACAACTAACTAACTAGCTCACTCGTTTCTAGGAAGAATGAAGCGGACATTTTTTGATAAATATTCTTAGAAAAGTTATCCCCCCCCCTCCAGCAATTCAACATGTGCATCAATAAAATCTAGTTACTTGAGCTAACAGCTTCATTAGATGATGATGACTAAGAATTAGCTCTGCTAACACAGAGCATGTATGCCCTTCAATTTTGTAACTCTTCCACCACATGATGTTCACTTCACTCTCCAAGAAAGAAAGTGACTTATGCCAAAGAAGCTCTGCCCAGGGAGCAACCTCTCCACCCTCCACGTCCAATGCTTCGCATCAGAGTACACGTACAATACCATCTTGTTCAGCCTCACAGCTCTACTGTTCAGGGAGCACCAGTCAATCTACAGAGAAGATCCAGCTCCATCATGATGCCAAATGGATTACTAATAATGGACACCAGATAGACGGCTGACATCAGATATCAGATGGACGCCAAACACGAGTAACTAGATGTCATCAGTGCAGTCATAACTATTACAGCTATGAGATACCCTCTAACTAACGAAACTAACTTTTTAAGCAGAAGATTAATTACATCTTACATGTAACTTCAAAAACAACCACACCACAAGTCCTAGCTACAGCACCCACACTGAGTCCACTGGATGGTGCAATGCAAGTTTCAGATCATGTGCACAAATACCGAATAGGGATCAAGTTTTCTCTGGTGTCCATTCATTGTGCTGTGTTGGATGGTCCACTAGTGAACTGACTGAAGGGAACCTCTTCCCCAAGTCCCCCATATACATGACAGTGGTCAGTATTCCACTTCCACCATTGCAAATGCTTGATCTCCTCATCCACAGATAGATGGTGATCAACATTTACTTCCCCCCCCCCCCCCCCCCCCCGTGTCAAATAACACCCACTGCTTTCTCAGATTAACAACTTCACATTTCTTTTCCCCATATACATATACAAATTCATACACCCATGTGTGTGTGTGTGTGTGTGTGTGTGTGTGTGTGTGTGTGTGTGTGTGTGTGTGTGTGTGTGTGTGTGTGTGTGTGTGTTAGAGACATGTTATTTATTCCATGCTAAATGTGATGTATCCCCCAAAATAAAAAGCATCATATTATTCCTACAAGAGTGAGTAAATCAGCTCTGAGTACACTCCATTTTTGCTTACCATTTGTCACCAACTGAATGCATTCGTCGGCAGTCATACCCTTCTTGTAGTGAGCATCGCAGTAGCCATAAATGTATGTGCTTCCTGATCCACCAATGGCAAATGGCTGTCTGACACACATGCCCCCCAGAGGGATGGAGTACACCTGAAAGACAGTTATAAAATCACTTTATAAAATCACTTAAAAAAAATAGGATAAATAGCGGCATGAGGCAGCTACTTGGTAGGAGGTCTGTAACCCAGACAATGTTGAGAAGTAACACATATCATGTCGTAATAATGGTTGTTAGTTAATATAAGAAAATTTATAATTTAAAACTTCATAACATCTCCTCTAATGCATCATTAGTAATACTGCATTTTAACTGGGAATTGTTGGTTTGTCATGGCAACGACATCACCAGTACTACACATCACAGCTGACATACCTGCCCGCCATCTCTCTTGTCCCAACCTGCACAAAGAATGCTAGCTATCGAGCTCTCCCTGTCTTTGTAACAGTACTTCCTAAACAAAGTAGCAGCAGTCTTCACCAGAGGAGATACACCCATCTCCATGCTGAAGGATAACAAAGATGTCCAAAAAAATTTATAAAAAATTAAACAGCTGCATTCATACTCTGAAAAAAACATCAACTAAAAACAACTGATGCTATGTATCAATTACATCTTCAATTTTAACATATAAGCATGGCTTAATGGTAGTTAAAACATTTTCTTCTTTTTTTCTTCAAAGTTATCATTGCCCACCTGTGAAGGTTGAGGTAAAGCTTGACTTTGTCAGTGATAGCCTGGGTGTCAGCTGAAGAGCCTGACCTACAGCAGTAGATGTATTCAGACACCTCTGACAACTTATCCGAGACTCTGTTGGAAACGTAGGACCCCATGGATGTCCTCGAGTCAGCTCCTATGATAACGCCACCATCAAATTCAACCGCCATAATTGAGGTCTGCAAGTTTACTCAAGTCAGTAATCACCCTTAGGGGTACACTATTTGATAACTTACACCTGTAGATACAGGCTTATTCATCCATTCTTCTCCTAGCGAACTGGGAAACTGTTCCTTGGGGTAAGGAGAAGTCTCAGAGACATCCATACTAAAACCAGACATCTTCTTCACAGTGGGGAGGGCTTTAATTAGAATGTATAAGGCTTCCGTACTTTACCAACACGTAGCTTCAGTTGGGTTTCCCCTTTCTTCCATCCGCACCTTCTTGAGTTTTTTTGTTGTTTTTTTTTTTTGTGTGGAAAAAGGAAAAGGATCGATCATATGCCAGCCCTAGTAACCGAGGAGGGCGGCAAGTCAAAATGAATTATAATTCAACAACCAAAAATCTCCTTTCAAAGTTGAAGGATGGCCAGGATGCTTTGAGGCAAACCATAGAAAATATCATGCCCCCTGATAAAATTATCCTGGACACAAGGGTGAAATTGTCCGAGAGGAAGTTGGAACGTTGGCGCAGGGACTCTCAGAGTATCTCTATTAACAGTGTCCGGCACCTCCCCAGGAAAAGATCAAGGACGAGGCAACTTACTCCAGAATATGAGGTTAGGAAATAGCTATATCAATATGTGGACTGATTCATTAATGATGGGGGGGGGGGGTGAAGGGATGTATTGATTTAAGCTTATTTATAAGTTGCCCCCCTCCCCTCCAAACTTGGAGTTTCCAAATCTTACAATTATTTGTGATTTGTTCATTATTTCCTTCCAGATGCCTCATCATTTTAAGCCAAAATTAAGCCAGTGAGGAGTAAAAAAGATGCCAAAAATAAGCCAAGAGATTTAATATATATATATATATATATATATATTTAGAATCAGGGTCACTTGGTGAACATCATAAGCATGTTTATATGGCCACACACCTTTCTTTATTAAAAAAAAAACAAACCAAAAAAAATTGGTACTTTTTCCAGAAGAATAGAATGATGCTACAGACCTAAAACTTGGTATACAGACACAACTTGACTCTGCGAATGACATGGGGTGGGTCCCATCTGGCCACACTTCATCTATGTGTGTAAAACTAAAATATACTATGTATACCCAACTATGTATACCCCACCATGTATACCATATTATGTATACCCCACTATGTATGCCCCACTATATATGATGACTCCATCACAAGTGATTTAAAGAATTATAAACTAATTAAACTTAGCCTGCTGTGGGATGGGGGAATAATTGTAATTATATCTGCTAAGGATGCTCCATTCATTTCTTCTCTCCTCCAGCCCTCATCCCTCACCAACTACACCAGACAACGTCCTCGGAGATCTTCATCCACTCCTATAAGTTCACCCTCCAAGAAGATGAATCAGGCAACGGCTAATCTTCATTCTTCAGTTAGACTCGCTGCTGACCAACTTCCTGAGGGATCTCTGTTGGGCGTTCAGAACCAAGAAAACATGTCCTCTGATTCTTCTCTCTTCAGTCCCAAGCTGAGCAAGATAGTGGCTGATAGCAGCGAGAGCGTCAGCCCTTTAGTGAGCCCCAAGCCCATTACGTCGTCCTTGAAGAAGTCCAGTAGCAAAAAGAAGTCTGCTAGAGGCTTGTCTGTGAGCTTTGTGCAGAGTCATGCTGACAAGGACATACCCAACACCAAAGGTTCGGTGAAGCATATGGTTTCTAAGAAGAAGATAGCTCGACATTCCACGCAGCGAGACCTTGGAAGTACCTTAGTGGACTCTCTCAATGCCTCAAAATTTGGAGCAATGGAGAGGCAGTATGCCCAAACACGCAAGGAGGGCAAGTTTTCCAGGCGGTTCCCAGGGGGTGATCCACGACTGGGCTACGATTGGATTGCTGGACTTCTAGATTCGTCAGAGTCTTACCTGAGTGAGAGAGGGGATGAGTACTTTGAAGAGATGAAGGAGTTCAGGAGAGTCAACTATGAGGAATGCCACCAGGCAGAGGCACTGTGAGTATGACGTGCACAATATCTGTGATTGTGTGCGTGCACAGCGACCAATGGACTCCCAACCCAGTGGTTGTGAGTTAAAGGCAGTTTTTATGATACCTTAACACGATTCAATTTAGGTGGTTGGGGGGGGGGGGGGGGGGGGGTGGATAGCCACAGGATTGCCCCCCCCTCTCTATATAATACTTTTAGTTCCACAACCTAGGCAGCTACTCTTCTACACTTTGTTGTCTCAACTACTACAATTTCTCTAAGGTCACAATCATTCAGTGTGTATGCAGATTAAATATCTATATCTATCAGGTGTGGAAGCAATTGTTCCATCAGCTTCAACTATATGTTATATATTCATCTGTAAGAAGTTTCTCTCAACAGAGGCGGTAATGGGCAGGCAGGTGGTGGCAATTTCAATCAAGTTTGAAAACGTGTTTTCCAGCATTTCGTTTGAAGCTAGCTCCCCTAATTGTAACTTCAACTGTCTCTAGTCTGTTTGTCCATGAATTATATGTATATTTCCAATTCAGTTTGAGTGTCCTCCATGATCGTCACTTCTTTAATGGTGTCTTCTCTCACTAGTGTTTCTGTAGCTCTGTCAATACCATAGTGGGCAAGGAGTAGCTGAATACATTACTGTCCTCACTATAACAAATCACAGTTTTAACAAAACTTCCTTGTTTTACAAGCTCTCATTACCGTGGCAATGTCTTGGAGTCAGAATAGTGAGTGGCAGCACAACATCTCCAGGAGAAGCAAAATGACTTAAAAGTGTTTTCTCTCTGATGGCAGATGAATGGCTTGACTACCTTTTTTCCTCGAATTTCTTGCTTTCTGTTTGATTAAAATTTGTTCCAATTACCCGTTTTCTGATGGCTGCGTTGTCTAGCATGTGTCTACAACAAGACAAGGTGGGTAGACAAGTCCTAGTGCTCTAATTGGAGTATTTTAATACATTTTACTATCTGAGGTAGAGTATACGTAATAACTTCAGAAGTCCTGATGCTTCTGGCTCATACAAATGTTAGCAGATACTTTCAATAGTAGTCGTAAGTGCAGAATGTGTTGCTTTTACAGTCTTTTCACATCTCATGTGCCAGCCAGCGGTTTTCAAAATGCTTGAATATCTTTATTTCATGAAGATCATGGACACGCAGAATCCCTTAGGAAATAGTGCCCTTTTGGGAATTCAGTGAATTACTTTTTCAAATAGAACCTCCCCCCCCCCCCCCCCCCCTCCCACTTTTTTTAACCTCTGTTCTCCCCTCCAGTGAACTGGTACAGGCTTTTAGAGCCAAAAGTTCTCTCCCCCCCCCCCCCAAAAAAATGCCCTACCCTCACCTGGACGACAGATTTGGCTTATCACCTCATATTAAGACATTTAACTTAGGGTTTGGCAACAGCTATTGTAAAAGATGTGATATAAATGTGGTAGTGGGTGTGGTTTAGATGTGGTAATGGGTGTGGTTTAGATGTGGTAAAGGAGTGGATATGTTAAATTTGTGGACAAAATGTGAGGCTCAATTATAAATTATAAATTTATTTTTCCCATTTGTACACCTAAAATGGGATGCCTGTTAGTTCCACTTTATGTATGTCAACAAATTAATTGTTTGTTTACATGTGCTGACACTGCAATGCCTTGGTCCAACACAATCACTGGTCTGAGCTGCCATCAACACAACTCTCAGCTTGCAAGCTGCAATACAGCAGATACACTTCTTCTTTACTGGATGGCCACTGTCAGAACTGCTACAGCTTATTTACATTCCCCCTCCCCTCTCCCCCACACATGTAGGGGACCAATGGTTCAAGGGTGATCCAGTGTTAATGTTATCAATCAGGTGTTATCCGGTGTGACCAAGTTCTTGGGGATGTGTTTCCAGCTTTTCTGTGAAGCTGATCCATTTGGGAATTACTAATAATGTTCAGATTGGACGGGACGGGACACAGGTGTGCACCTGAATAACACCTTCAACTTCTCACCTTCCTCACAGGTTTACCATTCTCAGACCACACCCACAATATCAACCAGAGATAGATGTCAACCAGTTTAGGCTGAAACAAATGAAATGGTTAAGTTCAGAGTCAAGAATTACTCATCAGGTGTGCACCGTGTTCTCAGGAATGTGAAATTTGGTAATTTATCTGTATGTAGGTACCTGTTAGGGAACTACTTACAGATTGGTCAGGTCAATTAGCTGACTGGTTGGATGAATGGTTAAGTTGGAACATATGCAGTACTTGCATAAATCATTTATGAGATTTATTGTTGTAGGGTCTGTGCACTTCATATCCACAAAAGTTACGTGTCCCTCTGTTGGAACGCTACAGGTGACCAAGGCACTTACCACAAACCTGATCCCTGGCATTAGTGGATGACCATAGCCCTGGCCCTAGGGTATGATAGATTATGGCGTGTTATGCGTTGTAATTTGTATCCATGGTAACTTGGCTATCCATATTTGGCATGGGGTGGACAGTGACATTAGGTGTGTTATATGAGGGGTGTGTGTGTGTGTGCTGTATTGTGATCAGTGAGATAAGATCACCATCAAAGTTTGGGACAGGGTTGGGCCAATACATGTTGTGTGAGTGTTTTTTTCCCTCTTCAGATTCCCTGTTTCATCTGCTGACAAGATGCAGGAAAATTTGGGTGAAGATGCCAAAGTTGATAGTAACATGGCCACAACATGTGAGGATGCAAAATACTGCTGACAGGAGCAGCCCGTTAGCTTCACTGAGAAGGGAGGGGGAGGGGGGGGGGGGGGTTGAATAAATACTATGTGTATGTAAAAGCACTTCCTAACTGAAATGATTTGATTTTTTTTTTTTTTTTTTACATTTCCAACCATGTGACGGTATAAATTTATTCATATGATATTAGAGAAAAAGAGGTACACCCTTTGACCCATATCTTGCTATTGTTTAGTTTGGCATACATTTGCTTGCTTTGAGGTTGAAGTTAATCTTCCTGTACCTTACCAATGCTGAGGTAGCACATGGGCTGTTGAATGTCTGCATGTGTGTCTATAATTATCAACCTATGTCACTGCTAATGACATCTCAATGCATCCTTACAGTAAACAATGTAGAGATCCATTGTTGAGCTCCTCCATTGTTCTTATCTCCTGTCAGGTGTCAGGTCCTACTCTCTGAATGACCGACTGATGCCGGTACCTCTCTCCACTGTGCCACATACCCCTGGAGTCAATTGCCCCACCTGCGAGGACAGGCCCACCACAACACACTCTCCCAGCCGATGCGTGAGGTCAGGACGGCATTGTTGATATGTCCAGACAGGTCCTGTTGCTATGGGAACTCACCAGTGTGGTCCTGTGGTGAACTTGACATGCACTGAATGCATGGCAGTGTTTGCTATTGGTGGAATGGAAATTCCTCGAAAGTTTTCTGGTCGTTGTGTTGTGTGTGCACTGGGTTACTAGAGCATATTTTACTTGGGAATAAAGTTGCTAGGGTATTGTCCGGCTTGACCATCACTTTGCTTAGGAGAGTAAAGAAAGGTGGGAATAAGGTTGTTAGAGGGATTCTTGGCTAGAGGAGTAGGTGTAGTAACACACTAGGATGTTGTGTAACCATAGCAACACATTGCTTAGGAGTTGTATTGCAAGGTGAGACTGATCACGTTTGATAACTGTGTACATACCACTCTCTGTGACATGTGTGCCAGGTGTCACCTTCCCTGTGCACTCACTCACACAAGTAACATGGTTAGTGTGGTGATGACAACTCTGATGATTATATGCCCTCTTCCTCCGTGCAGGGTTAGCGTACCTCACTCACTTGTGCAGACCCCAGCTCCAATTAGGCCACACAGACGGAGGAGCTTTGACAGCACTGACTCTGTGGACCTTGCCAAGGTGCTCCTCCAGAAGCAGTGTTGGACCTTGAACAGCCCAACAATGGGTGTCTCTGTGCACTGCTGTAGTGGTAGACATCTCTCTCTCTCTCTCTGTGCGTGTGCCCTTGAGGTGCTGCAGCAGGTCTGAGCACTGCCTTGCCACTGGGTATACAGGGGAGGAGGGGGGGGGGGGGGGGGGGAAAGTGGCTGTGTGCAACATAAATAGTATTGTTCTGAAAAAATAGCTTACAAAACAACATAAATACTGAAACTTATTGTGTCTTTGATTCCAGTGGTGGAATGGTTCATTTGTTTTTTTATTTATTAATTTAATTTAATTTAGAAGCATTTGGTCCATTATGCCGACTTTCCCTAATCCAACCAACCACAAAGGCATCATAATTTAAACTAACCCCAACTACTTACATGGAGGGGAATACCCTCTACAGATTGCAGTTGAAGGCAAGGCTGTTGCAGGGTGGGTGGGTGTGGTTTCAGTTCAATGTTGTGATTGTCATGGACTTGGTTGTTCACCCTGTGCCCGTCAGACACACTCAGTTGGTTACTTCCTCTACACACACAGCCAACACCTCTGTTCTACTATGTGGTGTTCATGTGCTATCTCCCCCTCCTCTCCCTCTTCCCCCTCCCTCCCCCCCTCCTCCATGCATCACTGCAGCATTGCCTGGCAGGGTGGGAGACTGCCAGGCCGGCCATGGTCCCTCCACAAACCACACTAGACCTCAAGTCATCTCTAGCAGACAAACACACTTCAACTCGTCAGAAGGTATACATGAGTTGCTCTCAGGAAGCCTAATAACTCCACCTCCTAGTGGGATGAGTTGTGACTTCAGATCTCTTAGCTGGGCACTCCCACCATATTAGTTACCACAGTCGGTGGTGTACTAGTACATGCAGAATTAGCCGACCTTGTTCTGTTGGGGGGGGGGGGGGGGTCACCCACACCAAGCGTGCATATTTGGAGACATTGCATTGCTTTAGTTCTGTTGGAGTGTAGCACAGTTTTATACCCCACTTCAATGGTGTGTTCATCAGGAGTTGGGATGTGATTCTTGCAGGAGCCGACTCAAGATGCACACACATTTTAAATCCAATTACACATACTAAGTATAGATACTAAACAATTACTGAACGTTTGCTACTTTTTTTTTTTGGTGTATATTTAGCACTTAGATCATTTTTTATCAGAAAAAAGAAGGAAAAAAAAGGATAATTTATAAATTGGGAGGGGGGGGGGATACTCAAGAGTGGGCTGCATGTGACTGACCATGTGACGACCATTTGGGTTGATGCCCTCATAGATAATATCTAGCAGCACTTTGGTGGCTAGGTATATAAATATACGAGAAGAAGAGCCATGCAACATCAGTTAAGTCACTGATGAATAACCATATTATGTAATGCACAGTAGATGGTCAATCCATAAGAAAGACTGGGACCAATGTTTGGATGGCTGATATGTTTGGATGGCTGATATGTTTGGATAATTGGAGTTGCTGGAAAATGTCTTCTCTCCTGTCACTAATTAATAATTATGACTGATTATGTCAGGATGTGGCCTGACTGGGATGAATACATGCATGTTGTGGGTGTGGTCATTGTCTGTACAGAACTATATCACTAAGTTGGGTTAGTTTGACAGATACATAGCTCTTGTCTGTGCTGTTTGCTTTAGAAGGACTTTCAAAACAACTGCAGTGTTTGCCATCTGGTTGATGCTCAATGTCTTCCTGATCTGTTCCAAGTGCAGTACAGACTCTGTGCATGTGAAACTGTTGGAATCACTTTTTCCTTGTTCTTCCATTGTTGGATTAATTCTTTTCCGTTTCTTTCCAGACGTCACATGCACATGCATAGACACCATACACAGGTACCCTCCCACCCATAACTACAAACTGTTTTTCCCACAAGAAGTCTGTCCCTGCTCACTTCTCTTCTCTCTGTAATACAACACCTGATGCTTCACCTTTCAGATATGTAGGAGCTGAGCTGTGTTGAAGTTTATAATCCTATTTTACAGTGTGCCAGTCAGAATACCTAATTGCTGTTACAAACAAACAGCTACAACATGAGGTGATAAAATCCATGGGCTGGACCTCAAAAACTTAAAAGCAGTTTTGGGGGGGGGGGGGGGGGGGGGGTGTGGGGTTACTACTTCACAAAGAAAATGAATTATTATCGAATAATTCTCTATCTCCCTCCCTAGCATCAAGTGTCCACTAGAGGTCATGACCTTCTGGCC
Organism: Lycopodina hypogea; assembly: GCA_963969325.1. Taxonomy (NCBI): domain Eukaryota; kingdom Metazoa; phylum Porifera; class Demospongiae; order Poecilosclerida; family Cladorhizidae; genus Lycopodina; species Lycopodina hypogea. Next base: position 1,650,848 of record OZ017791.1, on the reverse strand, counting down.
ACCTCTCGCTAGCAAGTACAACATGCGGTCCTGGGCCAAGTGTCGGGCCAGCTGTAACAAGTGAAGTATGTGGTGTTGTGAAGTCAACGAGTTGTCTTACATTGTTTTATACTTTCTATCTTGCCAGGTTACGTTTATTAGTATATAGAAATGTTACAATTTATGACCACCTCAGTAAATATTTAGTTTCAAAGAGTTGCTATGCTTAAATTTTTCATTGTATTTAATTTTTACCCTTCAAAATTTTTAGTTTATGTACAACCGAACCTAACCAATTCTAATTCTGGTCCCATGTAGCTGTCATAACAATCTCAATAATTAGGTGTAAGTTTATTTATTTTATTTATCTCCTTTTTTGTTCTTGCATTATTTGGTATGTATAATAAATGTAGAAATTCAACTATTTCATTCAGACAAGCAGTAGGATACATTTGAAGTGCTGTAATAATTGGTGTGTGTGTGTGTATGTAACTGTTCTCAATAAAATGAAACCTGTTCAGTAAAGTATATTAAACTTTTGGGGAAATTGAATGCATCAGGTGTACATGTGATTCATGCATTGGTTGACCGTTCAGCAGGTAACGTGGGGATAGGTCAGTTAATGACCACATTAACTCATCCAGGCCCTGTGAAATTGATGACCCTTACCATGACAAATACTAATCCTGGGCCTGTGAAATTGATGACCCCTACCACACAGAGACAATTCCTGGGCCTGTGAACTTGATGACCCTTACCATCACAAATACTATTCTTGGGCCTGTGGTATTTCACTATCCTTGCAATCATCAGTAACTTGGTCCTTCTTACCTTTACCCACTGTGGTCACATGACCCTTCTTACCTTTACCCACTGTGGTCACATGACCCTTTACCTTTACCCACTGTCATTTGACCCAAGATAACAATAGAACCTAAAATATTGATAAGTGTATGCACAAAGTAATGTCCACAGGAATGTGAAGATGTGAACAAACCTCTGACATTAACATTCAACCAATCCTGCAATCCAACCCACCAACAATCTTGCTGCAATCCCCAATTATACATAGGGAGGCTACTCTGCATACATACACATTTTATCATTTCTTAGTTCAATTATTTCTTGGTCTATATTGCAGTGAGTAAAGGGTATGTATTTCTTGGTCTATATTGCAGTGAGTAAAGGGTATGTATTTCTTGGTCTATATTGCAGTGAGTAAAGGGTACGTATTTCTTGGTCAATATTGCAGTGAGTAAAGGGTATGTATTTCTTGAGCTATGTTGCAGTGGGTAAAGAGTATGCTTTGCCTGGGCAATACTATGTTTTACAAATTAATTACTAGAGGAAGACATTAGTCCATTTCGTTATTTGGAACTCGAGATCTAAAATGGTTTCTTGTGTGCATGTGCAAAGGCACTCTTGCTAGTTTCCATTCAAAAACATTCCCTGTGATTCAGCTAATGAGCTCCAGAAATTTCACAGAGTGCATAACAACTAGCTAGAGCTATGCCTCTTTCCCAACTGTGTTGATGTGTCCTACAGAGAAATACAGACACTATATCATTGCAGTACACCAGGATATACTGCAGTAAACCATATGCCCATTCTCCTCTGTAACTAGTGTAATGTTGGGGCCACCAAATCACGAATACCCAAGAATTAACCATAACCTTATATGGAACATTTGTTGAATGATCATATAAAAGGACTCTCAATATGTATTTGTACGTGTTCTAGAAATATCCACAGTTAATGAGCTAATTGACGGACACTTGATCCTATTCAGAGTTTGCTCCGTAACTGTTTTAATGAAACAACTGGTATTTATCCAACCAGGTAGCACCGAGTAATTACAAACCACAACTGTATCAACCAAGCAGGTTAAATGCACTACACCACCAATTTAACTTCTATATAATACATGCCGTATGGCATTGATGACTGTGTGCATTTCTGACCATGGACGCATGCCACAAATGCTGTTGTCATCGGTCTGTAGTGGATAGGTAGTCTTCCCTTTGCTGAGGATTATCCTTAACATTAGTTCTGCTACTATAGTAAGAGATTCAACTCCAACGATCACTTCTCATGAGCAGTCTCGCCACACCTGATGCCCTCCACCTGATCTGTATCACATGGTGCTCACTCCAAATAAGGAAATACATAGTGAGCACTGTTACAAACTTAAGAGCATCACATGATCTGACCTCTCTAGTCTCATATCTGCTTTATAAATGTAATTATTAGACATAACTTTGATGCTGAGTGATTAAATGTACTTAAAATTATAATAAAAAATTATTTTATAATTAAGTTTCCCTCCCACCCCTTCCCACATTGCTCCCTCCCCCTTCTCCCCATTGTTTCCCTTCTCCATTGCCCCTGCCCTTCTCTCCACCTCCCTCCATTGCCCCTGCCCTTCTCTCCACCTCCCTCCATTGCCCCTGCCCTTCCCTCCACCTCCCTCCATTGCCCCTGCCCTTCCCTCCACCTCCCTCCATTGCCCCTGCCCTTCCCTCCACCTCCCTCCATTGCCCCTGCCCTTCCCTCCACCTCCCTCCATTGCCCCTGCCCTTCCCTCCACCTCCCTCCATTGCCCCTGCCCTTCTCTCCATCTCCCTCCATTGGCTCCATTCCTTGCGGTATAGACAAGTACATTATTTTAAAACAAAGAGATTGGACCAGATCATAAAGTGTGAAAGAAACACAGAACCATTGAATCTTGATTGACATTCTCATCACTATTACAAAAATAACTATATTGTTGCAAGTACACAGACATTTGTGACCTCGTGATATAAATGAAAAATAAAAAACAAACAAAAAACAACAACAAAATGCACGAAAAATAGTAAATATTTATCCTGTAAATGTTCATCATATAAAAAAATAAAACAAATAATTTCGTACACAACATGTATAGACAAAGGACTCCTTCAACTCAGACCAAAGCCAAGGCCAACTGCAGGAAGAAGAGCAAACACAAGCACCTAAAGACAAGTCTGTGCACACACACAACTGTACACTCCACTCCACTGTTGGGGGCATAGTCAGTTCTTACTTTACACTAGAACAATACACAATGGCAGAGGTCAAACACAACAGTCCTAAAATAAGGGATTAATGTAGTCAAAGTTTTATAGGGAGAAATTTTTTTTTTTTTTTTTTTTTTTTTTTTTGTATTATTATTTTTTAATTGAAGACAGTGTCTGTTTCTTCTGGAGCTGACTGCAAGCTACTAACAACATTCACACAACCCCCCCAACCCTGCCTGGTCTAAGTTTTTACAAAAATTTTCAGGGTAGGATTTTGGGTCCTGGAATAGGTTTGGTAATGGGGTATTTATGGCACACAAGCACATTAAAACAACAAACATCGTGCCTTGGGTGATTTGTATGATAAAATTTCATGGAAGAATTTTGAGTCCTGAAATTGGACCAAGCCGCACTTGGGGGGGGGGGGGGGGGGGGGGGGGGTGTGTGTGTGGTAAATTTGTGGTAAGGAGTCATGGCTAGTACTAACCCAACTCCTCCCCTTTTCTATTTCACATGAATTCCCTTGGAGGACTCAATTAATGAGTAACTGAACTGGAAAAAATTTTATTTTTATTTTTTAGGTCCAATATTCATGAAGAAAACTTAGCTCAAATTTTTTTTTACTTACTGAGGGGGAGGCTCTAACTATTCATTGATGTCATAAGGGGGGACACCCTCAGCTAAATATCAATTAAAGTGATACGTTTCAGCAAACTTCAACAATTCCTGGAGTCAGGAAGCCCAATTATGCCGGCAAATCCAGGAGTGGCAGCAGCACAAGGATACCAAGCGAGATAGCAACTGCAGACAGTTGCAGAGTAGCTAACCTGAAGACCCAGCTCTTCTGAAGGAATAAGAAAAGAGTTCCCTTTAGAGAGTGCAATAATTTCTCACAAGTTCGGAGCCTAGAGACATTAATTCCTTTTTAGCTTCATCCAGCTCTTGTTCAGGTAGCTAGCTAAGTAAGCAATTGTTCTTTTTTACACTTGGTTATAAATTTATAGCTAGTAACTGCCCTGGGCTATTAGCTATATAGCTATTAAATATCTAATTGAACAATATGGTAAGTTAGCTAGCAAGTTTTACTATGACAAATCAAAGCAAGTTCACCAGGCATGTGCAGAATACCACTGAATGAAATTTCTATGCTGTATTAAGGTTGCCTGTATGCTATTGCCAAGGCAATGCAGAGTCAGGAAAGAAACCACAGCTTATTCAAAAATCCATTCAATGGGGGAAAAAAATCAAAAGGATAAATGTTCGAATATTTAATGTAACTATAATTGAAATATTGAAATTCTATTTTCTGTGCACTCTTTTATCCTCCAATGTATTAAGAAACATGACCTTTTTCATGCCTCTTCTGCACTGACACCTTACACATACAATGTAATCCTGCTGTTCTGTGTGCTAAGTCCAACAAGCCACTTCAGGTGGGCAATCATGTGCACGACCCAAGCAGCATGCAACAGTGAACACCAATCAAGTTTTAAGGGATGGGAATACTTGAACAGGTAACTCTGTGTCTGAGGGCTGCATGTGAAGGCAAATGGACCATCTAATAAATGTGAGAAACCAATTGAGGAGAGTTGAAGAACCTTTGAGTACCAACAACAGCAATTAGCCTGTTTTAAGGTAGTTCGCAGTAAGAGCACCATGTGGACTTGTGAATGACTGTCAGCACAACATCTTGTTGGTAAGAACTGCACCATGTGGACTATTATGTGTTGCATCAGAAACACAAGAATAGACCGCAATTCTATTTCACATTGGGTCCATTGACCCCTGGACCCCTGGCTGTATTGGTGCATTTCATTTGTGTCGGTGGAATCAATAATTTGGCATAAAAATTTCATGTAGGTATTGTTGAACATGTGTGTACTTTGAGCACTTGGAGCAGTGCTGGTGTCAGTCATAGGCCCAACAGCTGGAAGCAGGACCACATGTTTTTATACCAAGGGGGTAAGCTCCTGTGAACCAAGCATTAGTGTGTGTGTGTGGTGTGTGTGTGTGTGGACGGACGATTCTTCTTAGTGGAAATTTAACTACAAATGACAATACATGTGAAGATTTATTAACACTAACTAACACTAATAAACATTAATTAACACTAATTGATAGGAAGTTTATGCACCACCATCTGGATACATCCATCCCATATTAAGATGATGTATAATAGCATAGTAACACAGAACCTAAAGCAGGAAAATGCACACCAGAGACAAATGAATAGACTCAGAAGAGACCCACTTCAACCCAACACGTCAACTAGGCTGCACCACACAAAACTTGTCGGACCAAGCAATGCGGCCCATTGTTTCAGTAGGAACAATGTTTCATGACAAAGTCGTGGTCATAATGCACACACTTATAACAGTTGCTCAACCCGAAAGAATAAAACAAACATTAAAATGCCCTCTAATTCCAAATACCATCACAGCTGAAGGAAGCATAAGGTCTGTCCATACTACACCATTAAGAAATGACTGCAGTCCTTCACAAAGCATTTAGTGAGTTGCCATGTTGGCAAGCACCCAACAGAATCCTTGCAAAAGTTACTTATGATTGCGCATAGTAATTGTGGTTTACCTGTAGTAGTAAGTAGGTAGAAGTATCTCGTTATTATTAGTCTTGTTCTTTTTTTAGAGATACTAGCGAAAACTGTACAGCAGTATTTAGGTCGGCCTCTGGCCTCCTGTAACTACAAACTTGTTCAGTTGGCTTAGTGCCTTATATGGGGGGGGGGGGGGGGGGGAAGGGGTTTATGGGGCATTTCTTAAGTAAATATTAGTGTGTCCTTGTAAACTTTCTGAGTGATCAGATTAGTGTGGTTTGTATGAGTGGGATCAAATTACAACCTCACATTCACAACTTGGTGGTTCTTCATGAATAGGAAAGTTCATTTAACAGACCAATGCCCTAGCCTTAGCCCTAACCACATTCTCCCCAAACAGTTCCAGTGGTCATGCGAGCAACCCCTGAAATATTCAAGGTGATAAGTGAAGGCATCTGCAATGAGATGTGTCGCGCACGAACAGACAAAACACTCACTACATGAATTATAGCAAAATGGTGGGACTTTGGATGGAATGAATTAAGAGCTCATTCAAGTCCAATTTTGAGTTCTGATTAATACCAATAAGTCAAAAATGTCCCAAGGTATTCTTGACCAGAACAATTGGCACACTGTATCTTCTACCTGTGCATGCCAATAGGTATAATTTGACCCAAAGATGCATGAGGTCATAGAGTGCATTCAACTGCATACCTGCCACTATGACAATGACCAGGAGGATGAAGAAGACGATGCACAACAAGATCAGCCACAACTGCAGAATAGGAAGGAACAGAAAATAGTGATCAAGATGATTATGAGGGCACAAACAAATATATCCATAGAGATGCTGCACAATTGTACACTTTGGAATGGATCTAAATGTATTGCATTATCAAAGGAAGATGTGCGTGAACTATGCACTGTCTATCCCACAATAAACAACAATCAATATATTAATTAATAATAACAACAAACAAAACCGGAAATATTTATCATTTCATAGAATATGAATAGTTTCAAGTTGGCATGCAGAATTATACAGCAGCCGAGAAAATGCAAAAGAAGAGACAACTATCCATGTCATACCACCAACCACACCCTATCCCACTGCCCATGCTCAGTATTTACGAAACAGTAAACATCATGCTTTCTTCATCCAGACAGTAAAGATTTGCAAAGTGCCCCCCCCCCCCCCTCAAATGGAAGTGAAAAATGAGTGGTGCATAATTTACAGGAGAATTATGGAAAATCCTCAAATTATTGCAGTGCAAAGTGGAAGGTGTGAGACAGTGGAGCCATTGAGGCAGCAGAGAATACAGTGGTGGACTCTGTAAGATGCTGCAAACAGTAACTAATGTATCCAGTGGTTCTGAGTCGTCTCTTCTGTATTGTCCACGGACAACAATGTAACTAGAGCTGTCAACAGGTGATCCTACTATGATGTCCCGTGGAGTTGGACTAGAGTCAGAGCTTGAACTAGAGTTAGGGCCACAGTAGATCAGGACAAGGACTGGGACACAGTGGGTGGGTGTGGATATGGAGTGTACTGCATCTCAACACTCAAACTGTGAGGATTAGATGATCTGTGTATAGTCCAAATAATGTCTGCTTCAGATTTTTTGGGATACTCTGCAATGCAATAATAAACTTACTCGTTCTTATTTCAGATTTTTGGAATAAGATCATCAAAGTCATTTGTGTGTTGCGTCAGGCACAACAAATCAATACTCAATGTGGTCCATACCGTCACTTAGAAAATTTACACTTAGTGGGGGGGGGGGGGGGGAGGGGCCAAAAGTGTTGGGACTTTCTAAGGTTCTTGATACAAATATCAATTGTAGTTATATTCTTGACTGAACTCATAGTTCAGATAGCTGAAAGTAGTGAAACACTCCAGTCAGAGCACCTGCATTTGCCTGTTGCCCCCAGTTTTATTGACATAACCCTCCTCATGCTTCATGATGCAGCTTCACCATCAGCTAATTGGTTATTACAACTTTTAGAAGAGAGCACAAATCTTAAGAAAGTAATTGGAACAAATCTTAATTAAGTAGACAACGACAGGTTCTAGTAGAACGTAGCCAAGTCAATTAGCTATGTACTCTCTGAAAGAAAACATTTTAATTTGTTTTGCAATTTTTTTTGATGTAGTGTCACCAATCAGTATCTTCAACCCAAGGAAATGCATTTGAGCTCTGATAAATCATGTTATGGAAACAATTCCACTCAGACACTCCTTACCCACTATGGCATTGACAGAGCTGCAGAAACACCGCTGGGTGTAGAAACTATCGAAGAAGCACTGATTACAAAGGACACACATACTAAACGGAAAACTAACTGTGGCTACCCCCCTGCCACCAAATGAAAACCTGCGGTCATTCCTGGACGACACCCAATGGTAGCTCTAGCTCATACCCTTCTCCCCAATATTTTTGAATTTGAACCACCAAGTTCACATCCATAGAGCAACATGGAACATCAGGCTCATAAAACTAGTTCCTCTGGCTCAGTCATGTGTTGCACTATGGTGACATCATGTGATCTTGTGTTGCACTATGGTGACATCATGTGATCTTGTGTGTTGCACTATGATGACATCATGTGATCTTGTGTTGCACTATGGTGACATCATGTGATCTTGTGTGTTGCACTATGGTGACATCATGTGATCTTGTGTGTTGCACTATGGTGACATCATGTGATCTTGTGTGTTGCACTATGGTGACATCATGTGATCTTGTGTGTTGCACTATGGTGACATCATGTGATCTTGTGTTGCACTATGGTGACATCATGTGATCTTGTGTGTTGCACTATGATAACGTCATGTGATCTTGCTTGCATCAACGTCATGCTTGAGTGGAACAGATTAGCTACGAGTTATGTGTTGCATTCAGAAGTACTACCTCAATGTGTACAGCATTACGTATCAGTCCCTTTTCATCTTACACATCCATCCACCTACACACACATACAGGCCTGCTTCCAGAACTGCACACAGACTACCAACCCTATCTTGTCATGCAGTCAAACTGATAAAGTTTGACAGTAATACACAAATGCATTATACCCATTTTGACAGCAGCCCACCAACCTTATCTCAGAGAACAACATACTCCAAGTAAAAGTTGACTGCACTCCAATCAAATTGCTTCAGTACATTCCAATGAAGCAGGTGTTGGGACAGTATCACACACTATTCCCACACAGACAAGATACTAGAAGTAAGCTTGACAATAGGTTTGTCCAACCCACAGCACTGCAGCACAGAGAGAACTTGCAGGCTAGGTTTCCTTATATTACATTAGTACTGCATGTGGTGGAAACTTAGCCTCCACCAAACAGTCACTTATGTGTGGACAGCTTCCGCAGATAAGGACTATCTGTGTCAGTACGACCGGCCATGCCTGTGGGCAACTAGTGATTGAAGCTACAGAAACTGGAGGGATCTGCTCAAGAATGTGGCTACCAGCAGAACCACTGGAGGCATATCTATATACACCGTAGTCAGGAACGATTTGTCTCTAAAGTGTTCCGTGCAGAGATGGTCTGTGCAATTTTATAGACAAGTCATAGAATGCAAACCTCCACAGCTGCTCCATCGAATATCGAAATAATGTTTAAGTTGAGAATGACAAGAAACTTTTGAGGCAAGAAATTTATGAGGTGACAGAGAGTTTAGTTCCCTATCGCACACTACAGTTCCAGAGGCCAAATCAACAGTGACACTGTGATACAACTTTCTCTCTCTACTTCAAACTAAAATAAATCAAGCAATTGATAGATTGTAGTCGATTAGTGACATAAAGTATATTAACAAAAACAATATTAAACTTGCAATAAAACTTCATTGTGTATATTTAAATATTTCCGAATAGTTAATCCAGTATTTGAGACTTGCAGTGCTGCACACACACACTGTGAATACACAGACCGCACACTATGTACATCACAGAACAAAATTCCATAATTTCAATAAAATACACCGGCTTCACTCACAGGAACAGTATAGTACAAACGGTAGACAAAAGTTCATGCAGAGCTGCACATACCTTGGCATTGGCACAGCGCTGCCTTCTCTTGTACTTCACTGCAGTCCTCTGGAAGTCGGCTCCAGCATGATTTAACTCCTCTGCAAGGAATACAGGCACAAGATAATATATACATGTCTTCTGTGAATAGAAACAGTCATTATCAGAAGCTGATCTTCCTCTTCAGCTGGTGCTATGAATCCAACAGGGAGGGGGGCACAGTCACGTATAAACACAAAACAACACAGCATTAATGTAGTATTACACTTGAAAGTATACTCACTTGTGAGTGTACAATTGCAATATTTAACAACATGACTGTGATGTTTAGATAGGGGATCATGCAATACCCAGGACATTTGAAACTTCCTGGAGCAACAAAAAGAAAAAGAAATTTTAAGGTCCACCAATGAACAATAAATAATAAGAAGGTTCTTGATAATCTTGTTTTCCAAGCTCCTATTTAACTTGGTTCTTTAGCTCTGAAGTGAGTAAGTTGTACTGCTACATCACTCTACACATTCCATGGCCATGGTGCCACATAAAGGATTGATGGTGCCATATAAGGGATTGAGGATGTGTACAGGAAACCATTAAATTTCCCTTTTATGACATGACACACAACCGGGCAGTTTTGTTAGTGACATCGCCATCGAGACTATCAATACTGCTCAGCACATGATGTCTGAGTTACCTAATTGCTGGATCAGCAAATAGTATTGGGGGTTGTCATGGAGATGAGCCAGTCAAAAAGCACATTGCAGACCTACTAAACTGCCATGTTGACACTTGGCTTTGAGCCATGCTCTTCATTTTCCTTGATTCAAATATATTCAAATAAATCCAGCAAAATTTAATGACTGAATTTCTGCCATGGTTGAGTTATTAAACTACCATAGAAAATAATTTTTTTGTTGAAACAAAAAAAAAAAGAAAAAGGGGGAGGGCGGGGGAATAAGAATATTATAACCTTTAAAACAGAAAGGAATATACATATCCTTTTGGAAACCAAAAAAAAAAGTCATATTAAAAAGTTGTCCCCAACAGCAGTATTTCTGTCTAGCTGACACAAGAAGTTTAGTGAAGGAGATGTCACTTATACTGAAATTTGCTGAGGCCAATAACTAACCTTGCTTGATGGACAGTGTAAAAAAGATTTCTTGGTAAAGGGTCTGGTTTGAGCCTCCAAACCACTGCTAAACAACTTACATGGTGAAATCATTTCTGTAATGCAGGCAGCAAGCAGGGCATGTGCACAAGATTTAGCCCCAGCATAGATGGTTGGTACATATGACTACTCAAGCTAATTCAAGTTCAAATAAAGGGGGGGGGGGGGGGGGCGGGGGAAGTATGCTAAAACATAAGAGCTTATTTATCAGACCAGGAGTACGAAATTAATTAAATTTTCATTTAGATACACTAGGTTTTCCTGAATAATCTCGTAAAATTCAGAATGGTTAGCATATACACATTCAAAATTAGTTTATTGGGAATGTACAATATATACATATATATATATATATATATATATATATATATGTCTATTCTGCGTAAAATTACACTATCCAAACACCATGACTACTAGCACAGACATGAGGTACAGATATTATGGGCTACTGCTGTCTCACCTGCTCTACCCTCCAATCTTCCAAGATGGTCTCCTCTTTCCAGGACCTTGTTGACATTATCTTGCATCACACCTTTCACCTGTGCATACACACACACATGAATAGTAAACACACACATGCATGCATTAATCACACAGAAATTCAACCCTATACCAGGTATAAGTTCCGAACTCTAAAGGTAGAAAACACTCTCACAAACAAACTGGATATATTGGTTTTGTGGAAGCCAGAAAAACACTGTTCTTGCATGTTAATTTGGTGAATTGGGACTCATAAGTGAATGGACTGCACCAATCTGTACATCTCCATAATGGTCACCCAAAGAGAGAGCGAGAGTCCCCTTCTAGAAATAAGAGCCCAGCCAGTCCACTCCCTGGTTAGTGTGGCCATGGCAAAGCTGCAACACAATCTTGAAACCCTCTCACTATAATAGTCAGCACAAGATGAGATTTTTTTAGGACCTAATGACCCACATCCAAGAAAGGAGGGGGAGGTGGTGGTGGGGGTGAATTTTTTTCTTCTTAAATGTTGGCCTATCTTAACACTCTTGTTTGCACCAGAACACACTACATGCTCAAAGTGTGGATATTACAAATACTATAGTGTTATATAAATACTACTGAAACAGTACACAGTGTTATACAGACACTAGTGAAACACTATGTACAGTGTCATATGAATGCACACAGTATCATGCGTTGTCCTTGCACTAATGCCTGATTAATGACTCTCCATGCTCACCTCCGTGACTTCCCTGTTGAGTGCATCGATGTTCGACCTGCAGGTGATCCACAAGTCATCACATTTGAATAGGACAGTAATTACACTAATACTTAATTAATCTTTAAGGATGAACAATGAAAAGCAATTACACATCTTATTTAAAAAAATCAAAAAAAAATCACCCTCTTGAATAATAAGAAATACAGACACAGAACATGATTGCTTCCATAAGAATATTGAAAAAATAACTTTCAATCTGTGTGGTTTCAACTTGCATCAACACCATTGCTAAAACCACATATACATTTATTATATATAAGGGATTACCATTGGATTGGTTTTTGAATAAAAAATAATGAAAGGAGTAATGCCATATCAATGTAGAACACAAATCAAATGACCCTTCACCAAATTAAAATCAAATCTACCAATAAATGCACTGCCTGGTCAGAATAAATGATTGGTTATCTTATTCAAATTGGTAAAGTGATACGTCACTTCTGCTCTACATAGATGCAGTCAGTATTGTTTCCTTTAATCCTTCACAGATCAATCCCATGTTGTCGTATAATAAACCACTCCCTCCACCACTTCTCCAGCGTGCACACTCTAAAACTCTCACACTGTGTGTGTGTGTGTGTGTGTGTGTGTGTGTGTGTGTGTGTGTGTGTGTCGGCTGCTGCACTTCACTAAATGCTCACAGATTTACCGTCTTCCTCTGCAAACAATGTCCAAATACTGCATGCAGTGAGTGGGAGGGCAGAGGGCAGGGGGTGCACCTTGACCCACCAAACACTCGAGTCCACAGGGAAAGGGGGGGGGGGGGTGAAGGAGAGAATTGGTGAAGTGAACTATTGGTAAAGTGTACTCGCACACACACTCCCTCATACTAATAATTCTGCTAATTCTGTGTTCTTAAATTCAGTCCCAATTTAAATTTCATTTAAACTTTTCTTTCCATAAAAAAGAAGAAACTAATAAGTTAAAACATTGATTTCTTTCAGTCGTGCACTCAAGGACTGTCATCCTCACTGCACTAGAATTCTTGCTCACATCTGCCCTCCGAACACGGAGTTACACAAATGTACAGGTTACTATTTCTCATCTATATCACTACCAGTGCTGCTGCCCTGTGTGTGTGTGTGTGTGTGACTGCTTGCAAAACTTGTGGGGGAAACTTTAGAACCAGCATTCCATTCAAATTGCATCAGGCTCTCCGTATCGCCTGCCCCAGCACATGGTCCCAAACTTTCCAAGGGGGGGGAGGGGGGGGGTTAACCAAAAATGGTACTTTGGGCACTTTTTGGGAAAGGAATGGATAAAGGGTCAACAACTTGATGACCTCATTTAAAAAATGGTGGATCAAAAGAGAGAAAAATTCTGTCACTTCCAACAGAAGGGATGAAAAATAGATGGATTTGTAGAGAATGAAACACGACCGCTTGGTCAGCTGGGAATAAAACAGTTTATATCCAGCAACACTTACATAAATGCAGATAAAAATGCTATATTATACATCATTTCATACTTCTGTATTGTATTATTATATGAGATTTCCGGAATTAGATTAAAATTGTGGAACAATATTCTTCTTGAGCATAATATGCAAAACTAAAACCATAAAAGGTAAAACAGAAAGCGAATAGAGAGAATTTAAAAAGTATTGGAGCATAGCATGAGCCTACTGGGTTAACCCTCATCACAGGGAGCACAGTTGAATAGACGTAGTAAGCTAGTAAGCGTAGTTCACATAGCACACACACCTCAAAACCTTTTTGTGTACACAATATCAAGCTGGATGAATGCAGCTGCTACCTCTACAATCAAGTGGTCTAGGGAAAATATAGTAAAAGGTAGAAGTGGAACTCACAATTACTTCCTTGTGGAGCAGCTCAATGGTGAAGGTGTGTATGTGGAGTCACTTCTCAAAACTGACAATCATACTTTGACACACATACACAATCTTTCCCCCCCCCCCCCCCCCACCCCACCTTCACCCCCCTCCAGGTCTAAATTCATACTAGTGGTCTGTCGCTTGTCTTACACCTGCTAACTTTACTATTTGCAATTTGGCATCCATTGTTGTTGAATATGATAACATGTGGCTAAGTAGAGCTATCCAAACCTCAAGCTTCATTCACATGCTGGTAGCATAACAAGTCCAAGCTCACTTCACTTCATCACCATGTCAACATATGCCTCAGGGGCTCTGGTGGACTGGGGGAGAGGAGAGCTAAGGGACTTCACACTTGCTGAAATATCTGGCACCCAGAGTGTTGAAAATATAGAAATGTAGCCTACAGTGGCAGGGATATATATTTCACGAGCACAACACTAACACCTGAAATAGCTTCAGTCACTGATTCCCTTCACCACAACGCTATGTTCCACATGATGACTCCATTAACCTGCAGAACATCAAGGCCTGTTCACTCATTCTGCACTGATCTGATTTATTAGGAGCCTTGTCCACGATTACCTTGTCCACGATTACCTTTACCATTGCAGTGTTCCTAGATGCTGAGAGTCTCATGGGTCTAAAGTTGTTATTTATTTTCCTTGAACACAATTTTTCACTTTTCTTTCCTTTAAAACCTTTTAATCAAAAATCTTTTTCTAAGCCACCTGAGAGTCTGTTTTTTTTTTGTTTTTTTTTTGGTGGAAAAAAGAGCTCTTGAAAACACTGTATAAGCAGCTAATCAGAAATATGTATGTGATAGTTGAGATGATAAGGTTATAATTGTTAGGCTTTTCTGGCCACCATTGCAAAGCCCAGTCATTTCAAAACAGGGAGATACTTGTACTCCCAACTGATATTTCAGTACAGGTCAATCCCAACTAGCTATACCAATAGACAGTATCTACAGTACACAGATACTCTAGCACTGCATGCTACCAAAGCAAGGGTGGCTCACTTATCAGTCAATGAATCATAATCATCAGCAAAGTTAGACCTACACCCTAACCTGTAAAACCAGCTGGATATTCTGGATGATTAAACCATCCCATAATATAGGCTTCTAAATTCTAATCATAACGGTCTAGCACTGCATGGCGTCCATCAACTCATCATGCTTCCATCCAGGCTTAGCTTTGCCAATGTGCACCCTTGTTTACAATGCGCGCGCGCACACACACGCACGCACACGCACACACACACACACAGAGTCACAAGTAAGAGCAAAAAGCTTGTCATCTGGAGAGCTGAATGAGAGACCATGTGACTTATAAGCCTTCGAGATGGGAATTGAACATATTTGACAAAGTATTGTAAATTAAGACCATCCTCCTAGCTGTAACATTACAAAGTCCTGGCAATATAATTAATATAAACAATTCCAATGTGTTTGTTCATACACTAATATCATATCTCGCCTAGTGCACCAGATATTTCAAATAAGAAAATCACTTCTGGTGCCTATTTTCAGGATTTTTGTTCGATACAGTGAACTTTGTCCATCGCTAATTACTTTACTGAGCTGATCGTGATAATTTATAGTTCACAGCAATCAGATTTTCTATCAGGATTCTGACATTGGCTCACGAAATCATATCAACATTCACTAGATGTTACAATCCCTTCCAGATCAGTCAATAGACTTAAACAATGAATCTATAGCTGCTGCTGAGCGTGTAAACAAGCTATTGAACATATATCTGAGGATCTCAATTCAAATACAAATACATACATTGACATCAACTATTCGCTGCTGGAACTTGGAAGGAAAAAATGATTGAAACACCATCATAATAGTAAAGAACTGCACAGTTGAGGGAACAATTGATTCCCAACAGAACCTTCATATACTACACTATGTCAGCTGTACATGGCAAACCAAATAAACAAACACTTGCAAGACCAGCTAGCTAGTCTATCCACATTGGTCTTTTCAAGGCACACTAAACCAGTGGTCATACCATGTACCTAAATCACACTTCAATACACACACTCCAAGCTAGCATCTATAAAATAATCAAAGATAGTCCTTGTAAGGTTGAGGTGGTAGCAACGTTACCGTGAAGATGGTTACGACTTTTTGAAAGCAGAGCGCATTATTAATTGCTCAGGCATTATAAATTGCTCAGGCATTATAAATTGCTCGGCCACCTTAGGTCGCCACAGTACTAAACAAATCACACTGCAATAGCTACATACTTACATTTTATTAGAAGAAGGACAAAATTATCAAGATTTAGCAACTGCCAGAGACTACCGTGGGAGGGATGACCTGATTTTCTATGGCTTTCATTTAATTAATACGTACCTAAAGGTGTGGTTTTATAAATAATGAATTGCTCCTGGGGAAATGGACTTTCCGAGCATGATACATCTGACCTCATCTTTGCTCACGCATGTGTATGGCCATAACTAGATCAGAAATCAAAATTAATTAAGTCCTTACAGTTCTGCAGTGAAATAGCTTCAAAAATTTTTTTATATATATTTATTTTTTAACTATAGTAAAAAAAAAAAATAAATAAAAAAAATAAAAAAAATAAAAAAAATTAAAAAAAAATTTAAAACAGAAAAGAAACCAAAAAAAAAAAAAAAAAGATAAAAAAAAAAAAAAAAAAAAAAAATAATAATAAAAAAACAACAACCAAAAAACACACAAGAAAACAAAACCCACAACCAAAAAAAGGGGTCTATTCTTGGGAATTTTTGCTTTGTGGCTCCCCTTTAACAATGAAAGTGTGCAGGGATCCCCCAGTGAGTCCAATGTGCTCAAATACAAACAACGGCAACATTCCATACTTCAGCTTTTAAAAAGAAAAATAGGGGAAAAAATGAAGGTACTAACATTTCAATTGTAAACAAAACAAAAGAACCCCAAAAAGCCAAAAAAATGGTATGTTTTACCTCATCATTTATGTTTTATTTTGTGGGTTCTTATTTATTTATTTATCTATCTATCTATCTATCTGTCTGTCTGTCTGCCTGTCTATCTATCTATCTATCTATCTATCTATCTATTTATTTATTTATTTATTTATTTATTAATTTGTGTTATTTTGCTTGTTATCTTTTGTTTTGGCTTAAAAAGGTGGAGATCACTTGAACCCCCTTCTCACTCGGGGATCAACCACTGATAAAGGAGTATTTTGTGAAGATGTCTTTCTCATTAATAGTGGTGGTAGGAATTGCTGCAGCTGTGTAAAGAATTTTTTGCCTGCTTTTGTGCTTTCTGTGTGATTTGCTTGCTTATTTTATTTATTTATTTTTTTTTGGTCTGGAAGAAAGGTTGGGGAAGCACTGGCCAAATTGCACCCTCCCCTGGATCCACCACTAATAATGAAGTATTTTGGGGTACAAATTAACATATATTTCAATCCAGCATTCAGAAGAAATCATTGGCTAGAAAAGCAGCACACTTTTGCCTCTTTTTAAATTGTTTTGAATTTTTTTTCCATTAAAATTTTTTTTCCCTATTATAATGATACTAGTTCAATCTATAGAATTGACACGTCCTGATTTGATCATAGTCTAGTCTCTGTCCCAGACCCCTTAATTCACAGCACTGGATGTGTTGCATCACTGGTTCATGAGTGCCTGCTTGTGTGGGTTCGTGAGTGCCTGCATGTGTGTGGTTGTGTGTGAGTGCATGTGCGTGGGTTGTGTGTTGGTGCATGTGTGCTTTCGTGCATTCTTGAAATTCAGATATTCTTCCAGAGATGTTAAAGTTGGGACTCAGAAATGAGGATTTCATGAGGCTGATTATAAATCTGGTTGAGACTGTCTGGAAAGAGAAGAGTGTTCCTCAGGAGTGGGTAGATGCCATCCTGATTCCCATTCCAAAGAAGGGTAACCTGCACATCTGTGATAACTGGCATGGGATTTCACTTTTGGATGTGATGGGAAAAGTGGTGGCAAGGATGATCCAGAACAGACTGCAAGTGCTGGCTGAAAGGAAGTTGTCGGAGTCCCAGTGTGGTTTGAGGAGGGGCTGTGGGTGTGCTGATATGATCTTTATAATCAGACAGGCAATTGAACACCGAGCTATACAGTATTTGATATTTCTGGACTTGAAGAAGGCATATGACTCAGTGCCACGTGAAGCCCTGTGGGTTGCTTTGAGGAAGCTTGGTATACCTGACTGCCTGATAGACATCATAAGATTCTTCCATGACAACATGAAGGAAAAATTGCTGGTTGATAGAGAGAGATGCTAAGAGAGATTGAAATGGAGAATGGTTTAGCAAGGTCGCACTATGGCACCCATATTGTTCAATCTTTATGCCTTTGTGATGGCAGAGAGATGGTTGAACAAGGTATGTGATGTGGAAAATGTAGGGATGTGCTTATTTTATAAGTACGATCAGCAACTCTTTCGAAGGTATACCAGAAATGCAAGTGAAGATGTGGTACACAAGTGTGAGTTTGCTAAAGATGTAGCCCTGCTGGCCACAAACCAGGCTGCAGCTAAAGAAGCACTAGATTGTACTCTGGAGTGGCAAGTGAGTTTGGACTTACAGTGAGCACCTTAAAAAAAAGAAGTTCCTTGTGATGGGGTATGGAGTGAAGGAGAAGAACTGCTGCCAATGACTGTTGATGGAGGCAGAGGGATTTTGAGAAATGGACGAACATAGTTCATAGGTGTTCTAATATATATATATAGATTATAAATGCTTGTCTAACTTAATTGCAAGTGCTACCACCACTAGGTAAGGCCACCCCAACAAGATTGACAGACACTCACCACCTCCCCTCTACACCTAGGATGTCCTCATGATTTTTGGTATTATTTAACATCTTTAGGTCCAAGTCCATCATTCCACCTCTCGAAGGACAATAATTAACATTTTTTTTGGTGGTAGTTTTAGTGTGACATATGACTCACAAGACACAAATTAATGCAAATTTCAGTGGTTTTCAGTGTTTGCATGATGTTCTTATATCACCTAAATTGTGTGTACTATGGAACTAAGTTTTGACGGTATTTTATTTGTTGTTGATGAGCAAGCTTAGGGTATGCAGCTCTATTTTTGTGTGGACTAGTGATGGATGAGCTGCATATCTATTTCTTAATTTAAAATTGAAGAATTTTATTCTTTTTTTTGGAAGCTCCCTGCATCACTTAGGGAACTGTGTGACAGCTCTGTGCACCAGAAAGGAAGGGAAGGTTATAAAATAAGTATAGCAACTGTAAAGAGCCCTGTACTTGTTTGCAATAAGGTAAAAATATTTTAAGGGAATCAGTTTTCAGTCTCAACTGGTCTAAGAAAATTTTTATAACTGATGAAATTTGTTCTCTTTTAAAGGGCTACTGCATTCTTGAAAAGAACTTAGAATAGAGCGATTGATTTTCAAAGGATGCTTTCAGAGGAAGACAACTAGTTACCAAAACATTCAAGCAGGGAGACATACTGGATACTGCAGGTGAAGGGGAGGGGGGGGGGGGGGGGGGGTGTGTGTGTTGGAAGAATTGGGCAGGCAGTTTAAAAGCCTTTGAGAGACTTGATTTCCTACCCTCCCCTAACTTGGAACAATTAGCCAGATAAACAGAAAGACAAGCCCCACTGAAAGGCTCAATGAGGAGAGCTACCTGAAACTACTTGAGGAAGCTACAATCCAAAAAAAAAAAATTGGCTAAAAGTAGAATAGACAAATTTTCTCATTGAAATTTGAATATTAATTGGTCTGGGTTGTTATTGACAGTCATACAGGGAGATATAGGGGATACTAGGGGAGGAAGGGGATACTAGGGGAGGAAGGGGATACTAGGGGAGGAAGGGGATACTAGGGGAGGAAGGGGATGTTGGCAACATGGGTTGCTGTCCTATGGTGGTCTGTGGGTATGTTCCTCAAGAAAAATAAAAAAAAAAAGAAAAGAACAGGAGATGTGAATTCTGGTGGGTTTTTGTTCATGCTAGATATTTCATAAGATACTGTTACATCCATGATATTACCAAGATATTATTTTGTATTGGAGGGAAGGGAATGCAAAATGCAACCCCCTCCCCCACTGTATGAAAAATTAGACCTAAATAATAATTTGCACACTCCAGGTTAATTGAGTTACAAAAGTAATTCGGGCCAACCTTTCATGGGCTCTAGTCATTGAAGTGTCTGCTCTAGAGACATGTTGTAGACCTTTAAAACAAAAGTAAGCACTTGATTGAGTCAGATTTTTTTTTTTTTTTTTTTTTTTTTTTTTTTTTTTTTTTTTTTTTTTTTTTTTTTAATACAATTTTTGGTATTTTTAGCCTGACACATAAAAATGAAGATATGTAGCCAGGATTGATATTTTTCCAGTTTTACTATAATTCTTAATTTTTTGTTGTTTATTCTATTACTCCTTCTAGACAATTGGGTATAAAAACTCAAACTTTTTACAGTTTGATTGGGTTCATCCCAGGGTGGTTAAAGCGTAATTTGGTGAAGATTACAGTAAAATCCTGCCAGTGATGGTCAAAATTTCCTGGTTGAGGTCACAACTCTATGGCTGAGTAAACCACACCACTTATTATGAACCGTTAATTGTGTAAACCCACATGGGTCTGCCCAAACCACCTCATGTTCTTTTCTTTTCTTCCTTTTCTTCTCTTCTTTTGAGCCCTGTAGGCCAAAGTGTCTTGTATGTGATGGAGAACAAGCAAACCCAAATCAAATCAAATTATAGTAGGAAATTTTTTGTATATCTGTCCCTTGGACGGGTACTTTTATAGTTTTTAAGGCATGGTTTTAAAGTCCCCTCCCCAAAAAATAATACACAACATAGATAATAGTGAAAATGGCAACTAATCCTAAATATACAGTGCATCATCACAATTACAAATGAGTGATACAACAGTATATATCGCAAAGTTGTTATAACTTAGCTAAATTATTCCTTGAGTTAAGTGTTGCTTGCTTGCTATGTATGCCACGGAGCATTTCTGCTATAACGTGGCACAGTTTCGAGTCATGTGCACTTCCTTTATCTTATTGTAGTATTGTACTTCTAAGAGGGAGATGTTTTGAAGGGGAGAAGAAAGCAAGAAGATGGACAAGACCATCTTTACAGAGGAAGTTTAAGCATAAACTCGCATAAAAGTGAGAAATGATCAGAGGAATAGTGTGGATTAGGGCATCCCACAACCTTGTATTGCTTAAACCAGTCCATGGACACAGGGCCAAGTAGGCCAGTGGGCGTCAGATAGTCTGAAGAGTAGAAGATGTAGTCATTTATACCCTTGAATTTATGCGTGTAAGTGCTGTATAGCATCTCGTTGGTATATGCAGGTTTAAGTTTGAAAGGGTGCATTAATACCATCTCACCGCTTGGTAAACGAACAGACTCACAGACGCAGGAGAGAAAATTATCATAGCTATGGTCATGGAGGTCCACATGATCATTTGAAATCATGCCATTGCTGAGATACTGGATCACGCTTGAATCTGGGAGTGAGTTTAGATCACCACATGTCACAATGGGAATTCTGGGATCGCCAGGAACTCCCATCTCAAAACCAAGCCTTCCTTCCTCCTGTGCCATCATCACAAGTGCAGTGAGCTGATTCATTAACATTATTGTTTGAATCAACTTGACATCAGCATACTGAGCATCCCTGTGGAGGTGGGCATTTGCAATGAGGATATGCTGAGGTGGTATGCTAGAACCAGAGGGTGGAATTGTAGAGAGGAGAACAGCAACACCTATGTCATCATATTTCATGTTTTCATCGAACGTTGACATTGAACCATCGGTATTAGGAATAGCCAATTTGTCGAACTTGATCATAAAATCTCCCATCTTCGAAAACCTGACAGTTGAAAACACAAAGTGTAATTATTAATTTTAAAAATTAGTGTTATTAGTCTCTAGTATTTAATCATTATAACATTGTCTGGTTATTAACACCATAGCTAATATTTTGGCCAGAAGAATGGTATCACTTTTAGGTTATTAGTACTGTGATGTATTGACCTTATTCATTGTAGTATAGAATTAGTTATTGTTATTGTTAACATACTTGTGGTTCTATATCATTTCCTGTCATGTCATAATTACTGAGTGTACACTTTAAAATGCCATGGTTTTATTTCATATCACCAGGTCCAGTGTTGTATTGCTTTTGAGTGCAGCACTGGTTGGGGAAAGAACTAGTGCAGTACTAGCTTAGACAGTACAAATACATTATTACCTGTAACTATTCATGTGACCAACCTTATATAATGACTAAGAGAACTTATCATACCTTGGCAGTAAATTGAAATTTAAAATGTAGTATAATATGATACATGCAAATGCTGAATAGTTTAAAATAGGTAACCCTCTTCATATACCACCAAAAGTTAATACCTTTGTTTTCTTTTTCACTCAAATCATATAATTTTTTCTTCTTCCCAGATTATTTTATCATTATTCAACAATAATTGTTAGACTTAGATTCAGTCTAAAATCATTACTATCACCGAAATTTAATCGATCTATTGTTCACAAACATGGCATTGGAACATGTGATGATAACTGCATGTCTGCTATAATAACTGAATGAAACAATACTTTAGAAATAAAGAACACATACAAGCACAAATATAAACAAAGAGCTTACTTCATCTTGTTGAAAAATATTGCACATCCATCAACCAACTTCCCATCATTCTTTGCTTTGATCCATACTGGAGATTTCGGGTTAAAAATACCATCATAGTTCTGCCTACTGAGAGCAGGAAAGAAATAGGAGTAATACTGGTCTATTTCCACCTCCTGCAGAAAAAAGATATTTACAATGGAAAAAATATATATTAATTCACACATGGAGTGACAGAATAGGAAGATCTTATTGCTGCTGCTAAAGGTACTAGCATTTGTTGGTACAATTAGTAAGTGAACTATAATGTATTCAACTAGAAATGAACAAGGGTATATATTATCACTCATAGAAATTATTAAGAGAGCACAATCACATTATTGTTATATATAATCATCAGAGTTAGGGCTTTCAGGTTTCCACATAAAATTAAGGTTTTTGACTTAATATATCCCATTTGTGTTTTAAAAAAAACATAGTTTACCTTGTTTAATCTCTATGTGGACTATTTTGTTCAATCATGATACCATCCATTGGAATAATGATGTCCCAAAGAATAACCCCTCCCACTTTTATTGAGCTTCATTGGTGCACTTACTTACACACTCCTAACTGATCTTTTTTTTTGCTATAATTTCCTGGTGCACTAACTCTACCAGTCAGTCATCTTCAAAGTTCTCTGCAAGCCCTATGATCCAAAAACAGGCAGTGATTGCAGACTGTTTTCTCCTTCACAAATGGATCAGACTGACTGAGGGGAAGAGGGTTACAGATTATGATGCCAGTCTTAGGAAGCCAGCAAAATATTACAGGTTTGGTGACCATTTGGATGACGCTGTAAGTGGCAAATTTGTCTCTGATCTCCAACAGGACACAATTCAGCAATTCCTACTTTTGGAAGTTGATCTTACATATTCAAGAGCAATAGGAATTGCTAGAACAATGATCATAGATGTAAGTACAAAATTAAAGTAGAGTATGCTTAAGTAACCATTGATAGGTCAACAATCATGCAACTCAACCAAACGATACTGCATGCTATTGATGTGGTTGCCCTGGCCACACTAACAGTGATTGCAAATCCAACACTGTCACTGCCATGCATGCAGCAAAATTGGGCATACTACACCAGTTTGCCGGTCTAAATTTTAAGCTCAGACCAAATGTAAATCAAGTCTCTTTCTCAAAAATCTATATAGAGGAGCAAATTCCACTAGTTGGAAATATCCATATATATATGTGCAGTATGGCAGTCAAGAAGCAAAAATTATTTTAATGGTTATTCAAAGTGATGAACTAACTTTGTTGTGGCACTATTGGCTTAAATACATGAAGCTGGACTGGAATAAACTTGCTGTGATTCATTCTACAAAACCAAAGTTATGGAAAGTTTTACACTTAAAACATAAAGAACTCTTCAAGGTTGCCCTAGGTAGAGTGTCATCCTACCAATCAACTTGAACTTGAAACCAAAAGCCACCCTCTAGTTTTTAAAGCCTCATCCAATACCATTTGGAATCAAGGGGGAAATTGAACCAGAGTTTGATAAATTGAGAAACAAGGAGTTATTGAACGAATTAACCACAGTAAGTTGGTGGCACCTTTTGTTTCTGTGCTGAAGAAAGATGGACATTTTTGCATCTGCAGGGACTTTCATCATTAACCAATGTTTAGCAGTGAATCAATAATCATTACCAAGATGGAATGATCTCTTCACAACTTAGCAGGAGGAAAGGTTATCACAATATTGGAGCTCCCACAGCCATATCTGCAGGTATTTTGGGTGAAAGTCTACCTCTGATTGTGTTATAAACTCCCAACAAGGCTTTTATCGGTGCAAGAGCTTATCTTTTGGAATGGCTTGGGCACTAGCCTTATTTTTAAAAAAATCTAATTAATTCTGTGCTAAGGGTATTTCAGATTATCATATGCTACATTGACGATATTATTATTAGCTCAAAGGATGAAACAATCTATCTAATCATACTTGAAGAAGAACTGACCTGGTTAGGGGAGAGAAATTCCTAATGAAGCTAAGTGCCAGTTTTTTTCTCCCTCTTCCATTGAGTATTAAAGACATTCAATGAGTCAAAGTGGTATTCAAGCATTACAAAGTGAAGTGGAAGCCATTGCCAATGCACCTACTCTTACATATATTCATGAAGTGTGCTCCTTCCTTGAGTTGCTGAAATATTATGGAAAGTTTGTTCATCACTTATCTACCATGGTCCAACCACTTAGTGTCTCTCTTTCAGGCACACAAGAGGAGTTGGAATTGGACCAGTGAACATGCAGAGGTCAGTTATCTGGCCAAAAAAAAAAAAAAAAAAAAAAAAAAAAAAAAAAAAAAAAAAAAATTTCTATGAATGTCCTTTCTTACTATGATGCTATACTCCCCATTAACCTTGTTGCTAAGCATATGCCTATTTTGTTGAAGGAGATATTTCCCACCTTACAGCATTATAAATATAGCAACTATTGAATTATCCTTCAGACATGATTCAGATAACTTGTTCAGTTCATTAAAAACAGATACTAAGATCCCCAGTGAAATTTGCCTTTTTGGCTTGGTAATTTTTCATGACATACAGCCCCCCCCCCCCCTTAAAAATTAATCTGGAATAGATTATAATTAGAGTACATTAAAAACAAGCTGATTAAAATGGGTACTGTGACAAATGAGCTACACTTTGTTAATTTTTTTTTCAAAATCAGGGAGTGGTGGTGGTTCGAAATTTTTGTCATAGCAAAGATAAGTGGATTCCAGGATCTGTTGTAGGATCTCTTGGATTAGTTTTATATAAAGTTCAAGTTAATACTAAGGAGGCATGGTGTCACTGTTTCAAATTTGTGCCACATATTTCTAAAATTATCCCAGCTTGAATGTAGTGAAAGTTTTGATACAAGATTGTCTTTACATTATCTGTAATCTCATAGTCAAATAGTAAAGATGGACAGGAAGCAACCAATAAATGTACCCTCAATGAGATAGATGACCCCACTAGATCAGTTCTCCTTGAATGTGTAAATCAAAGGGGGAAGGATATGTTATAAACTGAACATGAACTGAACTCTCAAAGCTATGATTAATACTAAGGAGGCATGGTGTCACTGTTTAAAATTTGTGCCACATATTTCAAAAATTACCCCAGCTTGAATGTAGTGAAAGTTTTGGTACAAGATTGTCTTTACATTATCTATAATCTCAATCATTTTAATATAATTTTATGGTCCAACTAACTGCTGTTGGGTGAAGAATTTTTTTTCTACAGCTGGTAAGCTACAGAATATTATATGAATTTACAAATTGGTTGTATTAGAAACATTCAGAGTTACCAAGATGTCTGACTTCAAAAATTGTTCCTTCTACATAAATAATGGTACCCCCTCGTGCAACCACAAGAGTAAACCACTTATCACACTGTGGAAGGGGGAGGGGGGGGGGGGGATTATAAACTCAATACCATTTCATCCCTTGAATGTGTTGAATGTTCCAGTTAACCATCTCTGACTTCTAGCATCAGTTAGAAATTTCAGGGTTGCCTCACTGTCTGACAGTAGGGTGCATTTTTTTGGTAGCTGCTATACTGCCAAGCTGTAGACCAATCCACCCTAACAGCAAGCTTGATTTTTTTTGTGTGTTTAATGGACACAACTCAGCGTAAATTTTATTTTGTCAAATCTCTCAGGGATTTTAGTGAGTGATATGGTAGGAATTCACTCTATTGATTTTTCCAGTTCATTTCCTAATTTGACAACAAATATTTAAAAATAAGCATTTGAGAATTGATAGGTTAAATAAAGAACACTCAGACATGCACACGAAATTTCATTGCTACCTGTTCATTAGGGACCTGAGTAGATCGTTTATATTGCATGATGGCTCAAGTTGATTTATTATTTATTGAGTCAAATATTATCAATTGAGTTCAATTGTTTCCTGTTGAGTTGATTACATATACAGAACTGATCTGAGCAGGATGAAACATACTTGCACACAAACACAAATACATGTAATTTTAATTAGGGGATTGGCTCCTTTTCAATTATTCCATTATCTCCAACAAAGATGGATTCCAAGAAGTGAAGACATGCATACTGCATACATGCTCTTTTATCAGAGTAAGTAAAAAGGGTAAATGTTAATGTTATAAATGATTTCTATTCCCTTTTTGGTTATGAATTTCCACAAGTGCTTTAAATTGACCAGGATAGAGACAAAAGAAATCACTTGTGACTAATTTCATTTTAAAATTTCAATAAAATACTTCAAAACAAACCAAGAACAACAACAATTTGGGGGCCAGGTTTAAGTTAATATTAGTGTTATTTCATTACTTCCATTTTTTTTTGGTTCCTTCTTTTTTTTATTTATTTAATTTTTTTATTATTTTTAAATAATTTTTTGTTAATGATGTTAGCAATATTATTTCTACTTTTTTAATGTACATATATGTACTCTTTAGAGCAAGCTGGGAATTAGTATTTCTAATATAAAAATCAACAAAAAAAACAATTATGAAATAAATGTGCTTCTCATCCATCCACTTAAAGTTTGGCCA
Organism: Lycopodina hypogea; assembly: GCA_963969325.1. NCBI lineage: Eukaryota > Metazoa > Porifera > Demospongiae > Poecilosclerida > Cladorhizidae > Lycopodina > Lycopodina hypogea. Next base: position 1,623,812 of record OZ017791.1, on the reverse strand, counting down.
ATGATTGAAAAAATAATATATATTTTATGTGTTGCTTAATTATAGCATGAAGGTTATTTCAGACACACCCAATTTTTTGAGGTGGGGGGGGGGGGGGAAGGGAGGAAAATATGAAATGATGAAGATTTTTACAGTTTATTTGAGCAAGCTTGGGGTATGCAGCTCTATTTTCGTGCAAATCTGTGTGCAACTTAACCGACTTAGTAAACTGATAAACTGCACATCTACATCTTAATTAAAGTTTTTCTTCAGAAGCATTTAGTTGACTTCTTGCTGTTGTTATACTAGTGGAATGACATACCTGCAGAGCAATGATGTCAGGGCTTGCCATCTGGATCTCCTTCAGGATGGCTGACTTTCGATAGTCCCAGTTAAGTGCCCATGATGGACAGTAGCCATACTTCTGCTTTGTGGCGTTCTCATCACTTAGCACATTCAGTGACATCACAGTAAAAGTAACTACAGACATGAATGGAATGACATGGATAGGAAAACCAAGTAAAGACAATTAGAGAGCATAAAGATTAATTAGAGATGTGTCATTATTTTCCATCCAGCAACAGTGATAGCAACACTACATACCCCCAGCAGAGAGAAGAGGAAACATATATATGTCATACAAATGAGGAAAAATACACCAGAAATTTTTTGTTTAATTTCACTCGCATTTTTATTTTCTCAACCTACAAACATTTCATTTTTCTCTTAGCCAGTTGGACAGTTGATAAGTTGATATTACCTCAACTTTATAAAAGCATTTTTACCAGCTTTTATGAGTTGTAATATATATATATATATATATATATATATATATATATATATATATCAGATGAGGGTGGAGTGCTGCACATGAAAATGTGATACTTTTTTCAATCCAACAGATGTTTTGGAAATCATAGAGAAGTTGGGGGGGGGGGGGGGGGGGAACTGTGAAATTCTGGAAAATTAACTCTGCTGGGATAATGAAACTGAAAAACTTTTTTGATAATTAATGTGTTGAAGTGATCTATTCTGGCTGTATGAGGGCTATTCTACATTAAAATTCAAAGGGTGATTACATATGTTTGGTGGAGCACAACACAATCAACATTATGACAATTAGTTACTTTTAAAAATGTTAGGATCCCTAGTGCCAGCAAAACCAGAGAGATGAGTGAAGCAAACCAAACGCATGTGCATGTGCTAATTCTTAATGTTAGTTATGTTCCTAGAATACAACTTTGAATAAAGTAAAAGTTCAACCTCCAGGATTGTGCCTATGCTTTATATATAGCATTGTGGCAGATCTCAAATGAATTCTATTGCTGCTACTGAATAAGTCAACTTTCATATGTCCATTGTATGCATTTATTGAAAGTTCTCTATTTTCAATATCTTTTCATATCACACAATATGATTTGAGCTGTAGTGTGATTATAATGCCTCATCCAGTTCAATTAAAAAAAATAATAAAAAAAATAAATAAAAAAAAAAAAAATGAATTTAATTATTATTAAGTTGGCTACTACCAGTAAATATTAAGAATAAAAATTTCAAGAACACACTAGCTAATGTGCTAGTATATATGGATTGTCAATATGGACTGTCAAACAGCTTGGTAGAGCACCCAGCTACTTTGCTCTATAAGTGCAGCCTGCATCACATCATAAAGTTTACATTATAGCTATGACCGATGTCTATTGAAAGAATGTTGGCTTTGTGTGCTACATAACTAAGTCTGTGGGATGGTGACCATTAATTTTCTTTACCTTGATAACAGGTCTTCTCATTTGTCATAATTTAGTTAGTCTATGTTGTTTCATCATAAAGGATATATGTGAAATGTTAGAATGATTGAAAAGCTGCAGATGTCTAGTCCAATGACTGAAAAGGAGTTTCTATTATTCTATTACGTATTCAAAGACTCTAACGCTTGAGTATGATTTCCTGTCTCACCAAAAAAAAATTTTTTGTTAAGGAACTTTGATGTGGTATGACAGCCTCTAGTTGCATAGTCGAAGAGTAAGCCCCAGCTTTTTTGAATAAATTTTTGTGATAACGTAAATTTTTTTCCCCTTATCGAAGCCACTAGTAGCTATATCCAAGTTTGAATACATGCTTTGGAACTTATAAAAAACAAACACTCATTACTGTCAAATCTGAATCAGAGGTTCTTGTACCATACATCCTTAAGATGGACACAAATTATAGTATTATTTTCTTCATGATACCATGAAGATATTGGTTGAAATGAACTTGTAGAGATTAGAGTTTGGTTTACAATGATGGATATCACAATCATTGTCAATTCCAACATGATGAACTCTTTTTCAAAACACAAAGTGACATAAATTTTCATTTCATAGGGATAATTATATCTGTATAATTCATTGGTAAGAAAATTTATAGTTCTTCTTTGTTTTGTAAAATAAGTAGGAAATCCAATAAATCTAATATTGACTTTGTTAGTCCACTTACTTTGATCCTGTGTAATATCTTTCCTTCTTTTTTTCCTGTGAATTTTTTATGCTGATTGGCCTGTGTATATTTCATATAATATTTATTGATATTATTTCTATCAAGAAGAACACACCTTTAATATAGCCAGAAGACTGTATTACAATATTATCAAATAAATCACCTGCTTGGTTAAAAAAAAAGGACAATTATATGGAATCCAGTAATTTCATATCATAAGAAGCTGGAGGTTAATTTTTCTTTCGTTTTTTTATAAGTGAAAAGACTTGGATTTTAAGGGGAGGGTGCCATAGCTGATTTACATGCTAGAAAAAGAAAACATTTTTTCTAGATAACAATCATGAAATATGCTTGCTATATAATGGTGGATAAAATGATTGCCATCACTCTTAAGACAAGGATTTCTTGTTTCTAAAATCTAACTACAATTCAAAAATCATTTGTCTCTATGTCTACATGAGTGTCTGCTGTCCTTATGTACACACTCTAACTACTCTTAGGACAGAAAAAAAAATTTTTTTTCTAGATTACCCTCACTAAATATGCTTGCAATGTAAAGTTGGCTAAAAAGATTGCAATAACTCTTGAGACTTAAATCTTACTACTATTCACAATTGTTTGTCTCCATGTCTGATGTGTGTCTGGTGTGTGCATGCACAGACATTAACTATTCTCAAAGTACTAAAGGGATCTAAGAAAACTTATAGACATTGACTATGGAATCTTATGCGGACTCAGGAAAGTTTCTTCCAGATCGGGTGGTGAAGGGTGTGGGTATGTCAATGGGTGTAGTTTGGTTCATGGAACACTGTATCTATTCCTAAAATTTGGCAAATTTAATAATAGTATCATGCTTGATTTATCAGTTCAGTGTCAATAATTCCTACATGTTACCTAGAGTAATGTTTGTTATTGCAGGGGGCTGACCAATATGATATAGCACAGGAAAATCACAGTCCACCAACTGTGATACTTATTGATCTAATCATATGTTCACTTTTGTTTTATAAGTCTACAATATGTCTGCTAAGCAGATACATTATTTACTACAACCCACCAAAGGTGGGCCAAAAAACCGCAATGGCATACAAACAGCGTTAATGCAAAATACATGTGCATTTCCAAGCTCGAATAGGTAATCCCATCTTCTTCATTGCCATATTGAGTAAAACAATATTGGGTGATACCATATTGATGCAATAGACCCTCTCCCAGTGTTTTTAGGTACATTGCATTATAGTAACAATTGAGTGAACGTGCTGTCCCATGTGTGGGTATTTCATAATGACTTATTACTAATTTTGAATCCTTTGAAATATGAGATCAGATAGAGTTTCATGCTTACATACAGATGTGGACACTTTTGAAAATACCTTAGATTACAGATATGTATAAGCACTAGTTAACTCTTAGCCTATTGTATTATCAAGATATTCTAAAGGCAGATGAAGGCTGCAGTCAAATTTCCACATTTGATAGATAAAATTATTTGTTTACTGACAATCCAAATTGCACTCAGAGTTAACTTACACAGCTCAGTCTCTTAGTATATGGTGAGACACTCATGTTTCCAGGATTTTTTTTAAAGCATGGAGGTGTTAACAAATTAGAGAAAATGCATGTCTCTATGCAATGCTTAAGACCAGAACTGACATAACATCATGGGCAGTTAGTACCATGTTTACATATACATAAGTTCATAAAAAAGAGTGATTATCACAATTTTCTTTAAAATATCAGTCAATTCAGTACCTGTGCTCAACAATCATAGAATTAGCCTACAATATCGATCCCATGCTACATAAATTCTCATTAAGTTCAAAACCTCTCCTTGGTCATGTTCGTGCTTCATATTTGACAGTGCTGAATGTTTCTCGGTAAGAGTATTTTAACTTCTACATTACACCTTATTATCTGATCATTTTTCAGAATACCTATTTCTTTATACTGACTACTTCAGCTATAAATCACATGTAGGGAGTAAAACTATTTCTCTCTGCATGCCCCCCCCCCCTCCCCCCAAATGGAAATTGGTTTCTACTTACATTTTGAACACTGCTGACTTGGTGGAAGGAGCTGCTTCCATTCACGCTCAGGGGGGCATGGTGGAACAATGAGTTTGTCCAATAGGAAGGAAAGTAGCTTGGATACCCCATTTACCTCACAGACCATTCTCAGTATGTTCCACTCGAGAGGATTACCTGAAAGACCAAGTTCCTGTGATGTCACAAGATAGAAATAAGAATAAATAATTTTTAATGTTTACACACACAAACACACACTCATACACATGGAGATAGAGAGAGACAGAGAAACTGACAGATAAAGAGATATCTTCAAACATGCTCATATGGATGCATGCATGGGAAATAATTTAGAAGTATTTCCTAAGCACATCCATCAGTCTCACAAGATGAAGAGTAGGAAAAATGCTGCTTCAAATTTCAGCCACTATTTCCTTGATAATTGTAGGATAATTGAAAATTTTGTCAAATAGAATTCCCCAATTTTTTCCCTACATGTTAAACAGATACCATATAGGCTAGACATATTTTTGATAAATGTGAATCTTAGAAAAAAATTTTATTAAAAGTTGAGAACGTGACTTTTTGACATAATTAAGATTTTATATTTGATTTTTTTTTTCATTTTTCATATCTATGCAATAACTATGTACATATGTTTAAACCTATGTGGCTAATGACCTGCCAAACATTTGAGTGTAGTGAACAGAAAAATAATATGCATATACAACTTGGATCCAGAGAGTCTTCTGGTCAATGTTAGACCTTCAGCAGGAAATTTTTTGAGGAAGTAGGACTAGAAAAACAAAAATTTTCAAGCCTAAATAAACATTTTTTGACACATGCTAACTACAAAATTGTATACTAGCCACACGTGATCAGATCTCATTGGAATTGTTATAATTGAAGTAAAATGAAAAGGAAACTATTCCACAACTATATTTAGCTTAGTGAACTGATAATTAAAAAATATATAAACATTTTTCAGTATTTCTATGCAGTAAATTTATAAAAAATAATAACCCAAGTGATATGCATAATGATAAGTCTCTGAGCAGTAAATAAAAATAAGATAATGATAGAAATGTGTGCTGCAATTAGAATTAAAAGATACATATATATAGTTCTGGATGGGTAGTGAATGGCCAATATTTATCCTTTTCTTCCAAAGCACACCTTATGGTTCTGATAGTTTAGCAATACACTATAACTCAAAAGCATCCAAACCTTTCCAAAAGACCAACAGGCTTATAGGAAGTCGACCTTCCAATATTGAGCAACACTTTCCAAATGTCCCGAACTTTCACAAAAATAATAGGCCAACCTGGTTGCAAGCATTATTAAAGAGCTATTGTTATTAGAATGAAGCCACATGGTTTAGAGTTGGTATTTGGCATGGTTTCATTCATATTACCTGTTGGAATAGGAAAGGGCAAAGCTGGGTACATCCTTTAGTGTAAAATTAATGAAGAAGGCAATTTTTTCCCACTCTGAACTAAATATAAAGAAGGGAAGCCAAAAAGCTATCTCACCATCTAAATTAATATACCAGCAAACTTAGTGGATATGCACAGCATAAAAATTAACTGAAGAAAACATTTTGGGAATACAACTAAAAAACAAGAGATAGATGAATTAATGATATCAATATATAAATAACAGTGGTTTATAGCAGGGAGGTAGACCAGGGCTTGCATTGAAATTCAAATAGAAAGAAACCCTTCAGAATTCAATATATTAGCCAATATAAATGAAGTAGAAGCATATTCATGAAATGTCCAAATATATCTGGCATTGTCCGGATAGTATTATTACATCTTTTACCTTATTCAAATAAAAGAAGACCTTAAGTGGGCATACAATATTCTTGTTAATTTTACAAAAAGTTTAGATTGTTTTGGAAGTTGGGTAAAATGCAGAAAGATAGACAGACAGCAGTTTAGAAATGTCCTGTGTTACTATCTTAAAAAGTGTAATTAGCTTTCATGGTAACAATGGTTAGCATAAACAAAGGGAAAAATATAGGAAGAAAGAAGAAATAAAACTATAAAAGGGGGGGGGGGGGGAGCCAAAGGAGATAGGATTGGAAAAAAAAAAGAGATTCTAGGATAATAGAAACGAAGGCAGAGGAAAAAGGATATAATAATGAAGAAAAAAAGTCCATACCAGGGTTTGAACCCAGACTATCCTGCTTAGTAGACCTGTGCCTTAATATTTGAAATGCAGGTTTTCTTGGCATTTTTTGGTGGATTATGAAGGAGAGTTTTTGGAGAGAGTTACTAAGTGATTTTTTAATTCTGAGAATCATACAGTCAGTATAATTATCATCCTGGTAGACAATTCTTAGAATTCTGAACCTATGCCTTATGTAGAACAAATATTTTCAAATGTTATGTTCACGAAAATCAAGATAAAATTACCAATGCTGGAAGTAATCATTCACATCCCAACTAATTTTCACTTCAAAGAATTATGTTGTGTGAACTTTACCTGCTCAACTTGTTTATTATGGATACAGTGTATAGAAATATCATTGAAGATGATGCTAATGTAATACTGGAACATGACAAATTCCAATGTTTGTCATTAAATTTCATGTTTTATACATTGAAATTTTGGGTATTCCTAAACTTTAGTGGTCTGTAAGAGTGAATTGAATGGTATAGTATCTACACTATTAAGTAGGAATTGTCTGTCTGTTTGTCCATGCATCATCAATTCACGCTTGAAGTTAAACACACAAACCTATATGTATTTAGAATTAATATTACCAGAGAAATATCATCAGCAAGTATATATGGCCACACAACTCTCTATTTAAAAAAAAGCCAAAAATTGTATTTCGGCAATAAGGAGGGTGGAGCTATAAGCCTATAACTTTGGCATAAAAAACAATTTCTCTGTGAATAAAATGAAGTGGGTCCTATCTGGATACACCTGTTCTTCTTAGGGTGTGACACTAAAAGCATCAAAACGTACTTTCAATAAAATACTTTGACCAAGTCATTTGTTCGCTTTTTATTTAAAGGGTACCTGAACTGGAAAAAATAATTTTTTTTATTGTCTTATCTTGTTGTCCTTAATGCATAAATAGTATAATATTTTTTTTTTTTAATTTGGTTCTATATTCATGAAAAAACTAAGCTTAAAAATTTTACTTCCTGTGTGGTGTAACTATTCATTGATGGCATAAGGGGGACAGCTGCAGCCCAAACTTAATGGAGGTGATATACTATTTCAACTAACTTCAACAATTCTGGAGTCATGAGGCTCAATTCAGTTTGTAAGTTCAGGAGTGGCAGCAGTAAACGAGATAGCAACTGAAGTAGAGCTGCTGGAGAAGCTAATCTGAAGACCTAGTTCTTCTGAAGGAATAAGTGCAGAGTTCCCTTTGGACAGTGTAATAATTTTGAATAACTTCAGAGCTTAGTGACACTAATTCTTTTTTATCTTCATCCAGCTCTGATTGAGGTAGCTAGCTAAGTATGCAATTGTTCTTTTACACTTTGGTATAAGCAATCATAGTTAATAACTGTCCTTGGCTATTAGATATAAATGTTATAAGCAAGTTTGCAAAGAAAAATTACACAATTTACTATACACCTAGCTAGTTATGAATATCTAGCCCCACACCAAAAATGAATAGCCTACTATGAAGTATTACCATAACAAATCAAAAAGTCTTTGATAATCATTTTTAGTAGCTATATAGATCATTATTAAATGTCTAGGTCCACACCAAAAGTAGCTAAAACTAAAAGTATTTGCTAATATCTATATTTTATCATTATAAATCAGAAAGTCTTTGATCCTCATTTTTGTCTGAGGCAGAGGTAGATGAAACTGAAAAAAGCAGATTCAATAGGATCTGAAGGTATGAATAATTATTGCACTCACCCAAGGGAGAGATCTCTTCACTTATTCCTTCAGATTTCCAACTCCATTACTCTTTTTCAGTTGCTATTTTGCTAGATGTCAATGTTTTGCTACCTATCTTGGACTTACCAGTGGAATTGGGCCTCCATATTCCAGGAATTATAGAAGTTTGTTAAAATAGCATATCACATCCATTGAGTTCTGGCTGCAGCTGTCCTCCTTGCAACTTCAAGGAATAGTTAAATCCCCAACAGGAAGTAAAAAAATTTTAACTAATTTTTTTTCATGAATATTGGACAAAATTTTTCCAAATTTTTTCTATACCAGGTCATGCATCAAGGACAAGATAAGACAATAAAAAAATTAATTTTTTTTCCAGTTCAGTTACCCATTAAAAGTGTATAACATGTCTTAAAAACAGACATATTTGTAAATACAGTCCACCAAAAGATGTCCCAGAATTCACCCTATGCCAGGTATATCTCCAGCATACTATAAAGTGAGAATAGTCCGTTTGTCAGTGGGTCAATTCATGCCTGAACGGGTGGGGTTAGAACCATGAACCAACATTTATTGAGAATGAATGTCATAGGAGAACATTTTAAGTAAGTTAATTTGGTCACACCCCTTTCTGTTTTTAAAAGTAACAAAAAAATGATACTTTTGCCAGAAAAAGATTGGAGCTACAGGCCCTAAACGTTGGTATGATAATATCACTTTACTCTGGGAGAAACGTGGAGATCTTTCCTCCTGGCCTAATTTCTTTTCTTGGTATGTAAGGCTTAAAATACCAAAAATGGTTAGTCTAAAATGATAGGACCTATGTAGTTGTACCCATGAACCAATATATATTTGGAATTGGTTTGTGAGAGGAACATTTTAAGAATGTCTATAAGACCATAACACTTTCTAGGTTAGTGTTAGGCCCCAAAAAGCAAAAAACTATAATTTGGCCAGACAAATCCTTGCAGCTACAGACCTAAAACTTGATATTCATATACTACATGACTCTGGGAGTAGCATGGGATAGATCTTCTTCAAGGCATGGCTAGAGATAGTTTGTGTAATGTCTGCATATTTGTGTGTTTCTCTTTATCACCAAAGTATATTACCAAAAAAAAAAAAAAAAAAATCCATTATTCAGGGTGAAGGCAATCTAAAGCAAACAAGTTTTTTTGGTTTTTTTTAAACAAAAACAGATTTTTTAAAATTTGGATCCTAGAATCTAAAATCCACACAAAAGGGGATCCCATGTGTAGCATGGACATTAACTGTAGTGAAATTGAAAAAGTATGACATTTACAGTTTACTTATTGGAAATAAATGAATGAATTCAATTTAATTAAACTGTAATGAAATAATTGAGAAAAACTAATAAATGAACAAAATAGTTCTTGCTTAAGCCCTAGAATATAAATAGTTTACACAAGATGAAATAAATGAAAATATTATACTATTCTGGAATCCCTTGTTTACTGGATCTATAGTGAATGCTCTATTACTTGAAGAAAAAAACCCTTGGAATGTGTTAATTGTAAGCAACTCTATGAGATTTTGTATAGCACTTCATTGGCCAAAGGTGTTCAACTCAATAAAATTCATTAATTTCGAATTTGTGGCAGGTTTGTGAACTGGATCACTAATGTTCAGAAATTGCTGAAATTAGTTTACTAAGGTAAACAATATTATCTTTACTTTTTGGTCTCTCTTGCCTATTTAAAGTTAGGGCTGGTCTCTTTTAAATTAATTTTATGCCTGCCCGGTATGGGCAATTACTAAACTGAATGACTGAACTGAATCGAAGAGCCTAATATATCCTTACTTATTTTCACAGTTGAACAGATATAGAGGTGGGATACACAGGAACAGGTGTAAACTAGTTTTGGCTAGGACCAGAATCTTGCTAAACAGTCTTGTAGCTCTTTCTTTGATAGACCATCTTCAGTTCAAATAAGGATGTGATATATGTAGTTATTTTCTTTCAGGTGAGATATACAACCTTATGTTCATGGGTTTGATCTTGAGAAAAAAAACATGCTAGAGTCTTTTCTTCCTGGTGAGTTATGAAACAAAAGCAATCTCTCTATTATGTTGCAATATTTATTGTAGAACTTTAACCTGCAGAAGTGTATTGTTATTTACTCTGTCTTTTTCCTAATTTGCTAGATGTGTGTATACTCTTTCTTCCCTTCACTGGGAGTATGCGCTATTGCTCCCACTGTTGGTGGATGGACAGCAACAACACAGCATTTTTATTTAATGTTATTGGCTCTCTCATGATTAAAGGAAATAAAAGTCTGGCATTACCTTTTGTATATTTCTTTAAATGGGACATACGCCTTAGTGATAAAATTATCCTATACTTGTCCAATGGACTCTTCACCAAATTTTTTTATGCACCTTGCAGATAGCCAGTTGCTTAAGGTGACATATATATTACTTTTATGCTTGTGGCAATGTAATTCCCATGTTGGTTTTTTTAAAAAAACACAAAAAAGCTCTCACATTTTTCATATTCTTCTTCTTTATGCAATCAACATAATAACTTTCCATGGCACAAAATTAATTTAAAGGTATGAATATGATTTAATTTTTTTTGGCTGCATGACTCTTCGCTGCTAAAGTTTGTTTTTTCTTCTGGCCAATTGTTAAATAAAGGAGATAAATTTCCATCAAAAAATTGCTATGTTGATTTGTATTGATTTAATTTTAATTAATCCTGCCTGATTTAACCCTTTTTTTGTAATAATTGAACTTGACAAACACTATTAACTTGATAAACGTTATTGGCACTTTGCACAGACTTTGGAACTATCAGAAATCTTCCATAATCAATGTGATATTTCAATCAAAAAATTATTATTATGCCACTCAAGCAGTGTTGGAGAGATAGAACTCTAACAATTGGCAGATATTTAGGCTACTAAATATAGAATGTTGACTAATTTTACTTCCAAATCGACTGAATTTCCACTGGAACTATTAAAGGTGAAATATTAGATGTGACAATGAATTGAAAACAGGAAGCCTTCTTCTTGGAAGAATGGAGTTTGACCAGCCCTAAAATAAGGAAGTAACTATGGAACTGTTCAAGTGAGATTACCCATGGTTAAAAATATCAATGTTATTGTTTTATCATATATGAGGTTTTGCATTGGATAATACTGTAAGATAAATGCACTGAAATATCTTTCGGTTATGAACCTTAATGGAAAGTAGCAGCAATAATGCCATAGCAATTTCTCAGTTGCTTTGATTAATTTTGAACGTGTTAATCTCTAATTGTGTAAATGTAATAACACTATCCGCATTACTTATGCAAGTGGTATAGAAGCATTTTTCAAAGAAATAAATAGTATTGGATAAAAGTTTGTGTGCTCTTTTGTTGTTTGTAGCCACAGCCATTTCGATTTGATTACTTGATAGGAATAATTGAAGTACATAATTAATATAGAATATATGATTGCTGGAATTGGTTACCCTATTTTTAAAAGTTACTTATTCTGACAAAATAAAATTAAATAGATTAAGTTCAATACTTTAGACATACTGCATTGTGAATATATTCAGGAATGAATATTTTGCAATTATCCATTATGTGGCTGTTGTAATATTCTCAGTATATGCTATTAGTACTATAAATAACACCTGTATATCTAATTTTTATCAATTTTATTAAGATAATTTTTATGGTAATAAACTAGACATGAATAGTGGCCATAAAAAGATGCAATCCCTCAATGATAGCTCTGAATTTTGTGTTTAACTTCCCATACCCCAACAAACTGCTGTAAAAATCTTGTGCCAATGAATTTCTTATGAAGCATATGATAATTGAATGGTATTCAGTGATTTCTTGTAAAATACAACCAAAATTTACCAATTAACTACTGATTGCTTGATATTGTTAGTTAATGTGGTTCTACACTCTCCTATGTGCCCATACCCATTCTTTATCTAAATTAAGCACAGCAAAGAACTTTACCTGAAAATACTAATTTTCTTTCATCAACCATTTCATTTACATTTTATAATCTATCCACATCAACAAAATAAGATAGCAATGCATTAAAGGTTACTTGGTTTCAACAGTACATTCAATCTAATAAGTCCATCCTCAAATTTTAGGTAAACATGAATCTTAACTATAAATTTTGTTTAGTGAGATAAATATTTTATTGGCATAGGGGGCACAATAAATGTTTAGTGTTTATTATAAATATTCATTGTATTGAATATGTTACAAGACTCACTTCCAACAAGAAGAGCTTTCCAATTTCGCATGGTATGACTTGGAGAATATTATGATTCAGAAGAAGACATTTCAATGAAGTCATATCTCCAAGTTCCCTAGGGATATTGGTTAGCAAGTTGCAAGAGAGATCCAAATGAACCAGACGAGTCAACTTTGTTATATCTGGTGGAATAAACTAGAGGGTGGGAGTGCAAGAAAAAAGATAGATGTATATTGTTATCATTTCATCAGTACCATAATTTACTTAAGAGTTGTGGGCAGAGTATCTCTAAACTGGTTTACAAGCAAGCATACTCCACTATATAGTGACAGATGATGCCTGGCATGTGTATCATTAAACCATACAAGAAATGCTCAGTCAAAATCGGAGGGGAGAAACAATAAACATAGTCAGTAATCCATGCAGAGAACTTTCAATTGGAAAAAAGGAGCTTCCAAAGCTCAACAACAGCAAAATTACTTTGAGACTCCACAAGCCCATGGTAGCTCTCTGGGTAAGAACATATTCACCACTTCACCTGATATCTGAATTTTTTTTTCTTTTGATACCCTTTCTTTACAGAAGTATGTACCAAATTTGTATTTCTGTGTTTGGTCAATCATCCCATATTGGTGCATTCAATTGTTTCAGAAGAAAGTGGAGCAATGAGGCTGCTTGAGGGTACTCTAGTTTTTCTGTTTGACAGAAAACTATTGAAACAAGTGGATGCTTTGATTTCAACCATAACTTTATGGAGTTTATTATTTTCCATTAAAGTTCATGTTAATGTCCTTTAGCATGTATGCACTGTAAATATTATGAGTAATTGATGCCATAGCGACAATTCATTTCATACGCTTAAGATGCAGCACTATATTTTTCTTTCTCTCCAATGAGTTCCATATATTATAGTCCTATTGTGGAAAACTAGAAATGATGAGTTAAACATAAATGTTTTCCTACCTTTGGTTGATAAGAGTTGCTGAAATAATACTATGATATCCAAATGTCTTATGTAGAAGTGGTAATTTTAAGGGTTTGAAAGTAATATCTCTAATTAACAGTTACCAATGTGTGATATTTAAATAATAATACATCATCTATCACATCACCATGTGTTTATGTCTTTATATTTCCATGCACACTCATGCATGTGAGGTTTGCATACATAGCATATTTTTCATGAGTGTGCATGTGCAAATATCTATGTATAAGTCTGCAATGTGTGCATGTGTGTGTGATTCTCTGTGCATGTGCATGTATACATGTGTGTTGTACCGAGTAATAGAAATTTTAAAACCAAATGATATTATGCAAGTGTTAATTTTTGCATTATTTGATAGGATATAATGGGATAACCTTGCAATGCCCTGATATAATAAAATATTGTTGCTCTGGTTACAAACACTAAGAACAGGTCTTCTGTGCTTATGGCTAGCATGATCTAGACTCTATAAGTGTAACAGATAAAGTTAAGGCATCAACTGGGCTTACTTATCATGAGTGTAGCAATGTATAGAGCAAGGGCTTGATTTAATCTAAACAATCTGAAGTTGTCTGTGGCATTATAGGAAAGTATGATTGAGTCTACCTCTAAAAATATGTATCAGGAAAAAGAAAGCATATATTGAGGTTTTCTTGGCTTTGAGGGAAATCAGACTAAGCATTGTTCAAGTATTCTGGATATTCTTTCACACATATCCACTCCTTCTACATATATTTTTATATAATCTTCAAACAATGCTTATCAATACATTCTGGATGAAAGCAATTATTATTATTTTTTACTTGACTAAAGATAAGGGTAGGAAGTAGTAGTAAACACCTAATGGGCTGAAACCAATTATAATGTGGTATTTCAGACATCAATATTGACCAAAAGAAACTTTTGTGACACCTAAGAGGGTCTAAATGTTATCTTTCAAGAACCAAACAGAAAAGTAGGATCAAAATGAAACAGACCAATATTATTATTTCAAATACAAAAAATGCCTAAATGGGGTGTTTTAAAAACTGAAACAGAGAAAAAATGTTTTAATTGAATCAAAGAATGAAATGGACAAAATGGAAAGTTTCAAATGTTGAAATGGTAGAAATGGACCAATTAACAATAAAGTTTTATCCGTTCATCATACAATCAGGTACTTCTCACTGCATCTGGGCATCAGGGGACAACAAGATCACCTGGTGATCTGAATAACACCACATGCTCAAAAGCCTTACATTTGTGATCACTGAGAAAGTTTGTATGCATAACCCAGTATTTGAGGGTATCATTAATCTGAGGGCTGAATGCTGACTGTTTAGTTGTTAGCACTGTTATTATCAAGATCAAATGCTTTCTAGACCAATTTACGATGAAAGTGTCAATCTACACCACCTATTGTATGTAAGCATTAAATTGTGATTTGTAAAAGCAGTTAACATTGCTACCTATCATGTACAATGATATAATTATAGGAAAACTTGGGAGTTAGGAATCTCTTGGGGAACAAGAGTATCCAAACTAAATTTTTTTTAACTATTAAACATTGGCATTATAAGATCAGGCATAATAATGTAGGCTTATAATATTTCATTATAGTTTTAGTAAATTATTTCGGTCTGTTTTCTATCAGTTTCAGTCCTATGATGTTGATATTTGTGAATAGTACATTTCAGTGCTGAGTACACTCTGCATTGGTCTTTTTGGTTAATTATGACATTTTTTGCACTTAATTTCAGTTTATTTTGGTATTTACAGCACTTTTTTCATTGCGTAAATCACTCCCTTTTAGTCAATATTGATGAAACGCCACATTTATTTCTGTGTCTGAGTTTGAAACACTTTATTTGTTCCATTATTGTCTTTTTATAGTCCATACTAGTGTATAAAACCCTCCATTTTAGTCTACTGCATTCTTTTTTAGTGTATAAAAATTACATTATGGTTCTTGAAACTTGTTTTAGTGCTTTAGGATATTGCTGTGGTCCATTTGGTGCATTAAATGCTCCATTCTAGTGTTTTTACTATTGTACCATTTCTGTCCATTTCAGTATTCAAATACTTCATTTAGGTCAATTAAGGATATTTAAATTGTGACTTTTCTGTCTAAAACTCAGGTTTATTCCATTTTTAGTATTTCATTCACATAGTTTCTGTCCATCTTGGTATTTAGTACACATTGTTTCAGCAAATTTTGATAAATCATTTGATTAGTATCTGTTTTGGCATTTAAAATACTCTCCTTGGTTGTATTTCATTCAGTATCAGTCTATTTTATATTTCATCCATTTACTTCAGTCCCTTTCAGTATTTAATAAAATACTGTTTCAGTATCTAACACCAATTTGGTCTTTTACTGTGTTTAAAACATTTTGTTTAGATGTTTATTATTACTGACTCATTTTGGTCCAATTCAATGTTCAAGACACTCTATTTCAGTCCATTTCAGTGTAAAAATTATCTGCTGGTATATTATTATTTGTAAAATACTTCGTTTCATTTTTTTCAGGCCACTTTAGTCTGTTTCAATGTTTAATATACCACACACTCGTTAAAATGAAATGTGCACTTTTATAACCTTCCTATTCAGATCAATTCCCTCTTCCATATTAACATAATGAAATGACTCCATAGGCCATTCAAGGATGGAATGTTACCAGCTGCATCATACACTTATATATATATATATATATATATATATATACACATATATATTTGAGAATGATGTTTGGTGAGATCTATTCTTTATTATTAACTACTTAAAAAAAGTTTCTAACTATTAAAGTGTTTGCTTTACAATGAAAGCTGCTCAAATGAAAAGTGCTTTACAAAAATTTATGGAAGGATGCAAATGTTGGTAGAGTGGACAGACAGAATCATATGCTATATTTATGAATGCTCAATCAATGCCACCTTAAACCAATCTAACATCACTTCCTAAATATCCTACATCACATAATGGACTATACACAAGGTGAAGAGAAATAGAACTTTTGCTAACACAGCTTCTAACAGACCCAAAACTCTATTTATCTTAACGCACCTTATGCTAGTATTTTTAATGGGTTGCAAATAATGCATCAACATAGAATATTGTTCACTATTTCGCTCCCATTTCAGCTAGTTATCCTCAAATATGAATGATGGACACATTTTACATCTTTTGCAGCTCTTTAGCTAACCAGAAGGCATTCTACTAACCCCTAAAAAGATATCACAAGAGATGATAAGAAATGAGCCATATGGCTGGGCAGAGCAGCAGGTAACTTATTATACAATAAAATATAACAGTGAAATTAATGAACTACAGTTTATCACATCATCACAAATGTGATAGCAGATTCATATCATATTGCACATTTTATTCTCAATAATATGAATACTGGAATGGAATGGAATGGAATGGAATGGAATGGAATGGAATAGAAAGGAAAGGAAAGGAAAGGAATGAAGTGGAATGGAATGTAATAATTTTTTCTTGGGACAACACTTTATATTACATAATATGAAAAAATTTTTATTATATTGCCTAAAGGGATACTAAACAGAGTGAGTACAGAAATAGCTCAATGAAGGACAGGAGACCTACCATCACTCATATATTCTCTCAAACTCACCTGTATTTTATTCCCACTGAGATACAAGTCGGTCAAGTGAGTCATTCTCCAAAGATATGGATTAATGTTTTTGACACCACAGTCAATCTGCATTGCTGTCCATTTTGATTGCTTACCACTTTCAATGTCTTCTCTAGACATGTTTGTATTAACGTGCCTTGGAAATTGAGATGGTCTTGAATTGAATGGCTCCATCCCTAAAAAAAATTCAACCTGTAAAGCTAATGTGTACTTTCTTGGAAATTAGCATTCAAACCAAAAAACACAACAAAAATCACACTCCCAATTAAAATAGAGAGTGTAAAAATTCTTTCTCAATTGACTATATATACCTTCTCTTCAGGAACAATTCAGTCCTGAAGATATATTCAGTTACACCGCAACTCAAAAGAAGAATAGCCAGTGTTAAAAAATAAGTTTCCGCTTAAGTAATCATTCTTCTCGCGGTGGTTCACCGGGAAACAGTCACCATGTGAATAAAAACAACAATCTCGGGTGAAAAAAAAAAAAAAAAAAAAAAAAGGGTGTGCTCAGTTTGGTGTTTCCATGGTTAAAACGTAGAGGTGATGGGCACTGAAGCTACCATACTGCGCACCTTAAGTGCGTGATCCCCCCTTTCCCTCACCCACCCAACATCTTCTTTCCCACACACACACACAAAAACAACCTATAAAGGAATATTGGGTGGAAAGGGGAAAAAGCTTTAAAAATAAAGCCAGATTGAGAAAAATATATCGCTCTTTCAGCTGCAATAATGAATAGTCTAGATTAGTAACCGAGCGCAATAATATTAGTAGTCATAAGCTAAGATGTGCAGTACTACTTGGATGGTGCCAGGCATTCCATATTTGAAATCATCAGTGGTGGATTGTCTAGGTTAGCTATTGAGCCTAATAATATTTGTAATCATAAACTTACCTGTGCAATACTGATGGAATAGTGCCAGGCATTCGATGGGTAGTACCAGGGATTAAATGGGTTAGTATCAGGGAATAAATGGGTTGGTATCCAGGAATTCCATAGGTCTGTGATATGAAAACTTAATTTTATTGTCTTCTATTTTCAACATGTAGCTTTTTTGCTTTAGGGCAAGAGCAATGAATGATTGCTGGTAATATACGTGATGACTTGCTAACTGTATTCATGTGCTGAGTATATTTTCAGAGCCTTTAGGGTATCATGCTGCCAGACTGTGCAATTTACATTTTTACTTTACTTTGTTGTATTAACAATTAATTTTTCCTCACCATGACAGACATTACTTATAATACCTTCATTTACATGTATTTCCTGGGAGATAAAAATACACACGTTGCAGCACATGAGCATAACATGAAATGTATATTATTTGAAGGGGGAAATGATCATGTTATATCTGACTTTTAACCTGTGATACAATTACATCCCTATTCTCTGTATAGATTCCTCAGGAACATAATTTTTCTTTTTTAATTTGAAGAGGGAATGTCAGTCTTAAATGGATACATTCTATCATAATTTGGTTTCTAAATATTAAAAAAATATGCTCATCTTTCATGTGATGACAAAATGAATGAAAATAGTCTCACTTTTTAAACATATTTTTTAAAAATCTCTAATATGATAGCAGCTTATATTCTTGGCTCATACATGTTAAGCAGGGAGCACCCCTCCCCCCACAGAATCCTTGCTATGGTTATGAAGCTATTGCAAATGTTTGTGGTTCGCAACCTTGCTCTCACAGGCCAAGAAAGTAGTACCAAGGCAAGAATAATCATAATGTGGTCGCTAACCTCTATACAGCAGTAAGAAACATTTTGTACAGTAATTCAAGAATATCGTACATATATTTTGCCATTTTCCTACTCACTTTAACAAAGCCCTGTCCACACTAAAATCGGGCAAAACCCAATGTTTTCTTGCGTTCACACTAGCATAGTGCTGAACAAGCTTTACAACACCTCCATGGGTTAAATCATGGCTTGGTATAATAATTGATTTTCCTCTACTACATATAGAAACAGTATTTTATTTCCTGGTGTGCTCCAATGTTTTGCCTCTTTCCATCCACAATGTTATCACAGTTAGTAGCCTAACTCCTAATAGCAAAAATCAGCAATAACACCATAGGTATGCTCAATAAATCTAAGGTGTTTGAAAACTATCCCTTCTGAAGGTTTCACCTAAAACCAGGTGGAATCCATTAGGATGGAACCGGATGAACTATGACCGCCTGGAACCCATTCCAGATACAGGTGATACCAGTTATATTATGCATAAAAGCATAAGAAGATGCTTCCACAATATAAAATAATGCTCTGTAAAAAGTATTTATCTAAAAGGACCATCTTAGCTCATAGACCATTGGGCTATGGTTTATGTAGAGTTTTTGTAATCAAAATTTGAAAAGGATTTTCCCCAATTGGGGTGTCACCCAAATTTTCTTATAAGGATAGTGTCCTCAGAAAATTTTTCATGGTTTAATACAGCATGCATCAAAATTTTTCTGGAAATGCTACTTGTAGAGGTGGATACACACGCACAAAATCACGAAAATGCAAACATGCATACTCACTTTAGTCTCCAAAAATTCTAATTTCATAGGAGTAATTCTCATAAATAAGTAAGTAAAATCCTGAACAGTTGTTAACCATTTACTAACAGTTATATCAACAAAGTATATCCCCAATAAGAGAGGGTAAGAAAGAATGAGAATAAAATGGGAAGTCTTTTAAAACATCCCTGATTCAAATCAAACATGTCTATACCCTTTTCAGTATATCCCACCTGAAAGAGACAAGCAAATATATATCTCGTAAAATGCACAATCTGAAATTGGGTAGGAGTGGAGTATGCATATTATAGTATGATATCTTTTCAAATAACCAGATGTCTTGGAAATCGTGATGAAATAATTAGATCGATATTTTGGGTGCAAAAATGCCACCCATTAAAGGTAAAGGTAGCTATCTAGCTATGGGGAGAATGAGAATAAGGGGTAAAAGTTGCAAGACATAGATTTTAATACTTTTTTTGCATTTTGATGCCTCCATAACATGCACCAGGTCAAACTGCATATATAATGTTATTTGCACCTGAACAGGTGCCTTATTTAAAGAGTTGCCAAAGAGAGACATCCACTATTCAGAAAAATTAATATACACCTGGATATGAGTACAGAAAAATTTAGCTATTTTTCACTCCACTGGGAAGATTTGCTATGCTCTGCTGCACTCAAATTACTAATGGATTACAATTACCAATTATAAAATAATTTTTCAACACTATCAAAAATCCACCCTACTGGCCAATTTTTGGTGGCCATTAGTCATCAAATTGTCTGATTTGAAGATAAATGTTGTAAATCTTTTAATTAAAGTTAATATATGATTAGGAAAACAAGTATCAAATTTTGTGGACAGCGATTTGCCTATGCTATATCAAATTAAGTAACAGGGGTATACATGGAACACTATTTTGTCAAGTTTTGGATAATGAGATACAAATGTTTGAAAATATTTTCTGGCTAGCAATTCATCCTTGCTTTTGGATATACCTACCCTGAAGTATATGTTTTATTCAGTATGGTGCTTTGGTGATAAGATGAATGCACATAAACACACTCATACATTAAAATATGCAAACATGCATATAAATCGTTATTAGCCTCTCCCAAAATGAGGAAAGAGATGTGGACAGGTGAAATTATGTCACTCCCAGTGTCAAGTGGTGTATGCATACATAGTTTTAGGTCTGCAACTTGAAGGGTTTTTTTTACCAAATTATAATTTTTGGCTTTTTTAAACTTGGCACTTGTACAGGAAGGGGCATGGTCCTATACATAAGTCAAGGTCTTTTTTAGACGTATAATATTTGCTATTTTAGCCTTACACACAAAGAGGAAGAAGTGTGGCTAGTTGTGACCACCCCATGTTACTTGTGGAGACATGTAGTATGTATGCCAAGTTTCAGGCCTGTAGCTACATTCATGTTTCTGGCAAACTCACCATTTTTGGTATTTTAAAATAAATATAAAGGTATTGCCATGTAAACAAACTTAAAATTCCCCAGGTGACATTCATTCAAAATATGGAGGTATCTGGGTCTCACTTTAATTGTTTAAGCTTGAATCGAAGATACAAGAACAGACAGATGGACAGGCACAAAGACAGAGACACTATTCCAACTCTATACTATAGCCGACCAAGATGGTTAGATTATTGTAACCCTCATAAAAATCAAAATTTCATTGGGAAGAGTGGGGGTTTATTTTTAAGGGGGGGGGGGGGAAGGAGAAAAGGTAACTTTACCAGTTCATGGCTTAAATAAAATACTTTAATGACTCACTGATATTGGAATAAAACTATGATGGTATTGACAAAGAGCATATGCTAATTAAAAACATCATCTCAGCCAATTTTTTAAGTTCAGTATGTACCTCAATGGAATATGGAGGGAGGGGGGGGGGGGGGGGGGGGGAGTGAGAGTATATGTGGAATAAATGGGTAGGAGACAAAGAACAACAACAATAGATTTAAACTCATGATCGCAAACTTCATGAGCCAAGCTGAGCTTCCAGACAAAACCCAAGAATATGAAGTGCTGATCTGAAGTCCATCTCCTAGCAAAGGTTATCCTTAGTGAGTAGAACTGCAAAGAATTTAGTAATCTTGTATATCAGCCCCAAATGGTGTGGCAGTATCAGTTTGCATATCTTTAATAGTTCTACTTTTGCTTGTCAGCAGACTAGAGACACATGATCCTTAGCAAAGAAAAAAAGATTTTTTAGAACAGAGTTAACATCTATTTGAACCATAAGATGACTTAAATTGCACAGTATCAGCATTTGTGGGGGGGGGGGGGGGGTGGGGGTTTAGTTGTACATTAATTCAGTGATCAATTGGTAAAGTATGAAAAATAGCCCTGTATACATAAGGAAGCAATGAAGAACTGTTTGTTCATTTACACCTCCAGCACCATAAGCAGGAAAATTGTAGACCAGGGGAGGTATGATCAGCTAACCCAAGTTTAGAGATTGCTTCTTCTTTAGAAAGTTTCATCTGATGCACATAACAGTTATTTTTTTTAATATTTTTGGTGTACCATTTTAAGATTATATTTATTGTAAAAATTATTAAAATACAAAAGTACATTCTATTAATTATAGTATCTTATGGGAGAGGGAGAATATGCAGTAAACATTTGCATTTATCAATTTTCTGCATGTGTAATAATATATGCTTATATTTTCAATTTATGGAATGAATCCTTGCATAGAAAAATTCTAATGCGATTATATAGTCAAATATGTCAAATGAGTCTTCAAATAATCAAATTCTGCATGAATTGGTTGTAATCCTCCTCACTAGGAATGTTTGTCTATGAGACTGTTTCTCCATTGTATTGGACATAATGAGGTTTTGACTTCGCACACGTAATAAGCCATTACATGAGTTGGAGAAGCACACTTACTGGAACATCCATTGGAACTGACTGAGCAGGATGCCTCATAATCATCACCACAAGGGTAATCAAGATTAAAAACAATTGTCAGAATTGATACGTCAATATGGAGAGCCAAAAAATTGCAGTTTAATAGTTTTACTCTTTATAAATGAAGAATTTTTACTTTGTAATGTTCCTAGATCAGGACGGTAATCAAAGTATTGCCCAGAAGAAATCATAGCCCTATTATAGGAGAGAGAAGTATTCACCTTGGTTTTACTTTGCTGAAGTAGAGTTACTGGGGAATTATTTCAACTGGCAAGAGACTACTCAGAGGAGGTATTTTTTTGGACGCAGTTACTCCTTGCTGAAGAATTATGTTCAATCTTCCATAGCTTGAGCTCTTCAATCTTATAGGCTGAAACAGCTATAAAGGAGAATTATGGAAGATGAACCTCTATTTCTGCCTGGTCAACATTTTCAATCACCAATACAATGTCATACTTGCTCACGGTGTCCAACAAAATCTAGAGCAAGGGAGGAAAAATAAATATATATATTGTTCCTTATGTCTCCAAATTTTGAGTTGGCATTATAAGTTATCTTAACAGTTTTGAAATTGATTTGATCATTCCTTCAAAAGTGCCTAGAGTTAGGGGAGCAAGAGTGGGTCATTATTTGCTTGTTTCCATAATGATTGCTTCAATATTTCCCTAAGGAACACAATTTGGAGTAGTGGATGTCATAACTTTTATCATCAGCAGGTAAAATCGTAGGCTGACTGAATAACAGTTACATGCTTCAAATCCACTCAGCCTGAGTATTATAGCAGGGAACATAATCCTGTGTAGTGGTTCATAATATTTCAAATGACTACACACTTAGAAATAAGTCGTATTAATACCAAATGCTATAGTGTGGTACTAATTAATACTTATTTAGCCCTGGTACTTGTACCAATGATCTTATGGTGCTTACCTTCAATGGTCAGACCAAATTATCTCATTCCCAATGCTTGAGAAAGTTTTCCAGAGATCTATGTTCTCTGGAGCAACTCTTCCTTGGATGGCATTGCTTTTATTGAGAGGATTACCTTTTAAACTGTTATCTCTTGGAGACTGTGTTGGCACACCATCTTTGGCAGAATCAGATCTAGAGCATTCAGAACTTCTAATTTCTTCCAATTTGATACTAAAAGTAGTTGGCTTGGACATGCAAGTCTTTTTTTGTTGCTTCAACTGTGTAGTAGGTTGTGAGCAACTGGGACATAGTGAAAAAAAACATATTCAACTAACTTTATAACATTTGATGGAAGTACCTAGCATGAAAGAATCAGGGGGGTGGAGTGGGGGGGGGGGGGGGGGGGGGGGTTGACAAGTTAAGCTTATCCTCAAGGTAATAATAGGTGTAAGTCGATCTCTACTTGCAGGTGCTAAGATGTATTTATTAGCGCTTTTCCACTTCAGCATATTATAACCATGAGATCGGTTGGTCGGCAAGGCAACCCAATTGAACTTACCGCATTTAATAATAGATATCGTTCCCCAATTTTTAACAAGTTCACATATTTAAGGACCTACAGGAGCATTGGATAGTATACCCCAGTGCTACAATTTTTTTGGAATATCCTGAGTTTTATTACCCGAACAAATGAAAAAATATATATGCAACAAAAAATTGAAAAAAGAAGAAGAATAAACCTGAAACATAGACCTACTCACACCATGAAGAAATGCCTTTGTGGCTGACTATAAACATCCAGTTCATGCTTTGTGAACACTCCCTGGCTCCTGTCCTCTGTTACTCAGGCAACCAGAGTAGCCACACAATCCTTGATACATAAGTTAGGTCTCACTACCCAACTTCATATCAAGGCTACCACACCACCCCTCTATTAGTGGCTGGTTCACAAAGTGAGTTCTCAACAAAGGTAAGTATCATAAACTGATCCAGTGAACTGCTGGTATCAGACAATAGATTCTTTTACAATATTTGCACAACAGCTATGCACAATGATACACTCTTTGGTAGTTAGTGAAGAACTTAATTATACTCAGTCATCTCTGTTTATCATACTTTATTGCTTAGGGGTTACTTCCTGGGCCTCTGCTCCCAGGGGCCAGCTGAATCCTTCTCATGTGAGTTCTCATAATAGTCTTTATCCAGCATCTCTTGGTTAACCACATTCGTATTAACTACAGAATTCTCATACTCCTGTCTTTATCCAGCCTCTCTTGGTTGCCTATATTTGTATTAGTTCTGGATTGGTCCTCCTCCTGTGACTCTGACAATGACCAAGCATCAAGCAAGCTTCCTTGTCCCATTATCTTAAAAGCATTGCTATGGTTGCAAATGTTTAATGAATTTTTGGTAGTAACCACAGAGTCCCAGAAATACTTTAATATCTTTGTTTGACCATGGTTGCTAAAACTCTTTGACAGCAATCACCTTACACTCCATTGGTTTAATAGTTCCATCACCAACCACATGACCCAAGTATACACAAATATCATATCCAAATGCACATTTCCTTTCCTTTACTGTCAGACCTGCTTCCCTTGATCTGTTAAATACTATTTCCAGGTGTTGCATGTGCTCTTTCCAATTAGAGCTATGAACTATAATGTCATCAAGGTAGGCCACCATAAAATTATGCAATCCATTCAGGAGACCATCCATTAGTCTCTGGAATGTAGAAGGGGCAGAGATCAATCCAAAGGGCATGGTTATAAATTTGTATTTTCCATAAGGCGTTATGAAGGCAGTCTTCACCCGATCTTTGATGTGGACAGGAACTTGGTAATACCCTTTTGTTAGGTCTAGCGTAGTAATGTATTTTGATGCAACAAGGTTTGATATTAGGTCATCAATATTTGGGAGGGGGTATGGATGATTGACTGTGAACTTGTTGAGCTGCCTATAATCTACACACATGCGTTGGGTACTGTCTTTCTTTTTTACCAAAACTATAGGGGCTGCCCATGGACTTTTTGATGATTTGATTATGTCCTGGTCAAGTAGGGTCTTTATTTCTTCCCTTAGCACTTCCTGGGAGTGGTATGCTAATTGGTATGTGGGAAACCTTATAGGGAGAGCACTCCCTGTGGGAATCTCATGACATACTAAGGTTGTATGCCCCAGCACCTACAGCAGAACGTCCTTTTAGGTTTCCTTAATCTTTATTAGGTCCATGTTTTGAGAGGCAGACATGTTTTGCGTAGGATCTTTCTCTGTTTTTCCTAGGTTTTCTCCTTCTTCTTCTTCTGCCAATAACACAGCTGGGGATGCATATCCTCATGCAATTCACATGGTATGTCCGGTACTTATTATCCTTTCCCCCCACATCTACTCGGTAAGTTACCGGTGTAGCAATTTCTGTAATAGGGTAGGACCCTTGCCACTGCTTAAGTAGTTTATTCTTAAGGTTGGCCTAAATATCAGTGTAAAATCTCCAACAGCAAAGATTGGTCTCTGTTTTGAGGTCATAGTAATGCTTTGGCATGAACTTTTCTTCCATTTCTTTCTCATATGCTAAATCTCTGATTATTTGCATATTTGCTCTTAATGTTTTTATGTACTTGGTCACACCATTCTCGTTCTCTTTTTCCTTTCCCTTCCAGTAATGCACCATTTGATCCAAGGGCATTTTCATTTCTCTGCCAAATAACAACTCATAAGGAGAGAATCCCATTGTCTTATGTATCGTCCCACAGTATGCCAAAGTATGTAAAGCAAGTATTTATCCCACTCAGCTTTTGGGTCTTGGGTTAGCTTTCTTAACAACTTTTTAATTTGGAATTAAAGCACTCAACCATACCGCCAGTTTGGGAATGGTAAGGTGATATCTTAAGTTGCTTAATTTCAGTGGTCTCACAATATTGCTTTATCACCTTAGACATGAAATTAGAGCCATTATCAAATAGTAATTCTTCGGGCATCGCAATTCTAGCTGTCATATCCACAAGACAATGGACTACTGTTTCAGTGGTTACGTTTCTTAAGACAAATGCCTCAGGCCACTTAGTAGCATAGTCCATTACAACTAGAAGGAAATTATTTCCAGATTTGGTACAGGGTAGATATCCTACTACATCCATAATCATTCTCTTAAAGAGTTCTTTTATAATGGATAAAGGGTGTAAGGGGTCTCTAGTTGTCAGCGGGCCTGCCTTTTGACATACTGGGCAAGTATTGCACATTTCCTCCACATCATTGACCACCACTGGCCAATTTAATCTGGCTCTTACTGCATGCAATGTCCTATCCTAACTAAAATGGCCCACAATAGGGGTGTTGTGGACCATTCATAAACCTTATTTCAGGCTACCCTTTGCACCATAATTAGCTCCTTCCCTGACACATGATAGGGCTCTCTCATCAATATGTCTTCTTTCCAAAAGTATGGTCAACCACCTTTGTATGCTTCTCTCTTATATTAGCCAATGTGGCATCATACCTTTGGGTTTTGCCCAATTCCTCCTGGGTGAGAATGCTGGATGATTCCCCAACTTCTTCAGTGGATCAGCCATCACAGATCATTCAGTGCCCTGCTCTTCCACCTGGTTCTCTCCAGGCATCTCAGCTTGGCTCTCCTCGATTTGGTCAGCTATCTCTGACCCCTCAGGACATTGTTCCTCCACTTGGCTCTCTCCAAGTGCCTCAGCTTGGCCCCCCTCGGTCTCAAGATCCTCATTCCCCTCTGCCTGCACTCCACTCTCAACTGAGTCAAGTGTAGTGATGACTGGCCTATCCTCCTCTTGCCTAAGGCACTCCTCCTCCTCCTCAAGACTGTCTTGCTGGCATTGCTTGGCATGGGTCACCACCATTCCTGCATCAGTCTCAGCAGAAGCAGGTGGTGTAGATACCTCTCTTTGTTCTCGAGTCTCTTCCTTGAGCTCCTTTTTCAGAAAGTTGGAAGTGGGGTATATCTCTTCCCATCAACATATCCTGGCCAGTGTGCTCCGACACTCCCAAGGGTATTTTTGTGACTCTTCCCTCGATCTCCAGCTCTACACTCGCAGCAGAGAAGTATATCCGTTTGGATGAAGCAGTCTGGTAGGGAATGTCCCTTCCCAAGTAGTCCTCTTTGTTGATGCACCAGGGTGTATGAGGGTCTTAGTACACTGTGTCCAAGAGAGCTTTTATTTCTCAGCCATTTATCTGGACCATCTTCATCCACTCCGGCAACCTCCGGTTATGGAACACCAGGAGGCCGCACTTCACCTCCTCCAGCTTCACCCTGCAATCTCGTTGATGGTCTCTCTTGCCACACCTATAACACTCGGGGGCATACTTGTCATCTTTATATTTTACCTCATACCAATTATTGTTATTCTTATACCCCTCCTTATGCTCTTGGGTATGTCTTCTTTGTCCGAAGCTTGGCCTTCCTTTGTTCTCTTGGGTTGGGCTCGGCCTTCCTCCTCACTGGTCTAGTCTGGTGAATAGTGTCAGCTCTCACTTGAGTTTCAAGGTGCTGATATATCTTGTCACAACCTCCTTCAGCTCTTTCTACTTGTTTGGCTTCAGTTGCCTCATCCAGTTCTCTAGCCAGCATGGAATCTTCTGCGACATAAGTTCTAATAATAATGTGTCTTGTGCAGATCCTCCACTAGCCTGTATCCATTTCTTATATGCTTGTTGTCAGTCTCGGAACCATGCGTCAGAGTCTCCAGCATTGAATATTGTATTTAACACTTTTTTTCTGTATTTTTCTTCGGAGACATGGTAGGTTGCCACTAGAGTTACCTTGACAGTGATGTAGTCATTTTGTTTTATTGATGACAGAGATGATATGGCATAATAGACCTTGTCCTGACAGGGTGTTTCACAGATAAATAAGCCAGTTGTTGTGAGCCCAACCAGCAGTGTTGACAGTTGCTTCAAACACCTCCAAGAATGCTCCCATGTCATCTACTCCTTCAAAAAAATTTGGTGAGGACAATTTTGGTGGTGCCACTCTGGATGGTGGTGTTGCGCCTACTCCAGCTGCCACCATTACTGGCAGGGTTTCGATCCAGTGTTGCTTTTGGTCTGAAAATTGTTGCTCCCGTTGGTATCGGCGTTCATCCTGTTGTTGGTCCTCTTGTCTTAGCTGTTCCTCTCATTCTATTCTTCTCTCTTCTCACTCAACCCATCTCTCCTCTGCCAGGTAGAAGTCATTGATGATGCCTTGTGCTTGTTATGTAGCTGGTGCGGAGAAAGGCTGCGGTTGTGACTCTCCCTGTGTAAGAAGCTTATGGCCGCTGCCTGGCTTGAAGTCTATCGATCAGCTCCTGGAGTTAACATAGTTCATCAATGTTAATTCATGTTAATCAATCATCCACTCACTGCCACCAATGTGAGCACTCACTGGCTCCTGCCCTCAGTTACTCAGGCAACCAGAGTAGTCACACAATCCCTGATACATAAGTTAGGTCTCACTACCCAACTTCATATCAAGGCTACCACACCACCCCTCTATTAGTGGCTGGTTCACAAAGTGAGTTCTCAACTGAGGTAAGTATCATAAACTGATCCAGTGAACTGCTGGTATCAGACAATAGATTCTATTACAATATTTGTACAACAGCTATGCACAATGATACACTCTTTGATAGTTAGTGAAGAACTTATTTATGTTCAGTTATCTCTTCTTTTATACTTTTTAGTTTGTGGTTACTTCCTGGGCCTCTGCTCCCAGGGGCCAACTGAATCCTTCTCATGTGAGTTCTCATAATAGTCTTTATCCAGCATCTCTTGGTTACCAACATTCGTATTAACTACAGAATTCTCATAACTCCTGTCATTATCCAGCCTCTCTTGGTTACCCACATTTGTATTTGTTCGGGATTGGTCCTCTTCCTGTGGCTCTGACATGCTTGAATCACAATGTGTTATAAGAATGCCTCACCTGCATGAATTCTTCTCTAGGATTAATGCAGACAAGTATATTTTGGTGACCATATTCTTAATGAGGCCATTCCTAAGTTCATTTCCTGAAATATCTTCTGAGGGGGTAGATGCAAGAAGAGAAAATGATTCAAAAGTTAGGTTCTTCAACACCTAATTATTTACTCAGATGAAACACAATATTCCATACCTTTACTTTTTCATTTTCTGGGGTTGTTTTTGACCTAAAGATTAAAATAAAATAAAGTATAAAAAAATTTGTTGCATCTGTCTTATATAGTTAAGAATGAACTCACCCATTCTAAAATTGATCAGAACAAGTATGTGTCAGTGAATTCTACACATTTGGGAAGTCCTTAACATGTAAATATTAATGCCATTAATTGACTAATATTATGCAATATTGACAGATATACCTGGCTATAAATGGGATATTACATACTCACAGGAACAGGAGTGTCCAAGGAAGACCAAGTATGCATTCATAGCAGAGTGGTGCATTCATGATTATAGGTTTCTAGATCCATGAATTTAATTGGCTCTAAGTGTCATAAATTTTCCATATCATTTATTAACCAGATATGCATTTGAGGGCTCATAGTTTTATTATCCATACATTTTAAATGAAGCTTTTTCATATTGTTGGCCATCAACTGCTTCCTGAGATTGGATGGTGGAAAGAGTAGCTTTTGCATGAATAGAAATTGTACAGTTCTTTTGCTGCTTGCCTTTGGTAGGCAGAGTATTACAATGATATTATAGGGAACTAAATTTTAGTGGGAATGGAGAGAATAGTTCACCTTTCATCATGATTTTCTCATAATCTCATCCTTGTAATTTTTATCTGCACCCAAAATCTTTGTTAAACGTGCAGTTGAAAGTTTAGAAGAAGTTGATCCTTGAAGAAAAAAAAACTTTATCACACCCAGTAAGTACTCTCTGGGGTAAGGGTTTGCCAGAATTTTATCTATCCTGGTAATGGTAGATGAAGGTACAGTTGGTTTTCTTTAATAGATTTGTTCTTGATATGTATGTTCACCTGTTCACCATTATTTCAGCACCTGTATTAACAAGGCATACTTTATAACTTGTTTAACTCTACTCTTACGAGTGATAATAAAAGTTTGTAATCAAAATGATTAGTGCTTAGGCAGAGAAAGATTGCAAATTCCATGGATGTCAGGTTAGCAACATGGTAGCTTGGCCAATAAATTTCTGTTTTGTTTTTCTATAGCATATACTAAATGTATGCCATCTATGTATTGTATAACCTATTTTTCTTGAATGGTATCCATAGCAACCATTGCTTATCCAGACGCCACATAAGCATGAGGCAACATAAGGGATACAACCACCAATAGACACCGTTTCTCCCAGTCTCTCCAACTTCCTGCCACAGCCAACAAGACATAACATGTGCAAGTAAGTCTGTGTTCAAGCATCTCTGAATCTCATACCAACATATGGAAATATATAAAATGGTGAATATATTATTATTAACAGTTCCAGAATATACACTTACATGCAATTAAATAGTAATGATAAATTTAGAGTGGAGAGACATCAATGGAATATATTGTATGTGGATGTGCATGCATGTTGCTGGTACATGCTTGGCTATGGGATCACATGCACACACACAAAATTAGAACACCCTGTCCCTATCATAACTCGTTATGTAGGCAAGCCATTTTATGACAAGCCATTCATCCAAGAAAACTATCATTATTGACAGTACAAGTCTGAATCAAAGTTCTGAGCCATGGAAAATTGCTGACTTAGCCTTTTGTGATCAGCAGACTCGGTTACCGCAGATATGCTTGCAAAGATCATGACAAATTGACTGATTCCCCACTATCAACATTAAGACACTATTATTAGCTTGTTCACTTGATAACAGCATGGCAAACTAACTTATCTCATGACAGACCACACCTTTTAGTGTCCTGTCATGTGATCAGGTCACATAAAATATGATCCATGTGTATGTGTGTAGAGTGGGAGGTGCTCAGAGTTGAGGGACCATTCTCGGCAATAGACGTTGGGCCTTTGGAATGAATATTCATGTAAATTGGTGTTAGTTAATCCATATATTGACAGGTTCACATGTCCATACCAATCAGGTGCCCTTGGAGTGAATATTCAAATTAATTGGTTTAATTAGTCCATAGATTGATATGTTGACATATCCAGGCTCCTAGGTTTCACCTTGGAGTAGATGACATCTCTCTAGAAGATCACTGTCCATAGACTGATAGACTGGATTGTGTGTGTTGATTGGGTATATTGTGGCAACACCTGCATGGCTAGCTGCAGGTGTTTCTATGGCAACACCTGCATTGCTAGCTATATGTGCCTTTGTGGCAACATGTGCATTGCTAGCTACATGTACATCTGTAGCAATGCTTGCATTGCTATCTACATGTGTCTCTATGGCAATACCTGCACTGCTAATTACATGTGCCTCTGTGGCAACACTGGCATTTCTAACTACATGTCCCTCTGTTGCAACACCTGTATTGCTGACTACATGTGCATCTGTGGCAACACCTTCATTGCTAGCTACATTTGCCTCTGTGGCAACACCTGTATTGCTAGCTACACATGTCTCTGTGGCTACTGCTGAAGTGGCCAACACAAGGAGACTATCAAGCGATTATAATGGTTAGCGAATGATCCACAAATGGTGATCTACAGATCAAGGGAGGAACCACCTGGCAGATAATAGGTGGGGAAAGAGATAGAGTTAGAGAGAGTGTAACCCCACATTTAGAGAATATAGGAATAAGGAGGGGGAAGGAGAGAGAGCAATGTGGAAATGATAGAAAAAGAGAAAGCAGAGCCATAGAATGGTCTTAAAATTAGCCCCTTTACCTATCCCACACTCTACGAAATGTCTAGTAGCAGTCCAGCACAAATTTTGTTGCAGTAGAATGCAATTACATCAATTTTAATGCCAACAAGAATTACTGTTTCATTTAATTTTTTTAAGTGTGCCTATATAATACAGATCAGGGTGCTTTGCAGGTCAGGGTGCATTGCAGCGCAAAGTGCCATAATATGTACATTAGGTACTATCATTCACATTCCTGGGTAGTAGAGCAAGATTGATCCTGGAATGCAACCAGACCCTTCCTACAGTGCACGGTAGGTAATGAGTTTGGCTGGCTGGTTTTAGCCAGAGAAAGAGGGAAAAATTTCAACACACTCAAAAAAATATCCTTAAAGACCCAACTAATTCATGGATCAATATAAAATCATTCTGAGATGAAATACGAATATTAATAATTATTTATAGTTGTTGGCATGGGGACTGCATGCAATATTTGCATTGTAGTGACACCACACGATGTCCTCCCTGAACTGAGCTCTCACTAGGATTACGTGTCTGTGATGACAACATCTCTAAGTGGTACCTATTCCTTACCAGCTATTAGGAGCTTTGGACTCGGCTGGGATGAGCTATGAATGGAAGATGTATGTATGTATGTATGTATGTATGTATGTATGTATGTATGTATGTATGTATGTATGTATGTATGTATGTATGTATGTATGTATGTATGTATGTATGTATGTATGTATGTATGTATGTATGTATGTATGTATGTATGTATGTATGTATGTATGTATGTATGTATGTATGTATGTATGTATGTATGTATGTATGTATGTATGTATGTATGTATGTATGTATGTATGTATGTATGTATGTATGTATGTATGTATGTATGTATATATGTATGTATATATGCATATATGATGCATGCATATATGATATATGTATGTATGTATGATGCATGCATATATGTATGTATGCATGTATGTACGTATATACGTACGTACGTAGATATGTATATACGTACATATGTATGTATGTATGTATGTATGTATGTTTAACTGAAGTGTCAGAATTTGTCATGGGGCGTCCTAGTTCGGACCCAAGCCTTGCTGTCTGTTCCCTGATCTTAATGTGTGTAAACTTAGTCCTAACCTTGATCATAACCCTAGCTTAATCCTAATCCTAACCTTGATTCTAATCCTATTACTAACTGTAATCCTAATATCAGCTTGGTCTTAAATTCCGCCCATTTTCAGCCTTGACCTTTTCTCTCATCCTTAGCCACTAGTGGACCTCCACACCACCAAACTATGTGACATGAAATCTTTTGAATCTATTAATGAATTAGTCATCTTAGAAGAGCTGTTACTGTATTAAGCAAGTATTGAACTTAATAAATCCTCCAATAGGTCGGATTTGAAATAATATGTGTGTGCATGTGTGTGTGTGTGTGTGTGTGTGTGTGTGTGTGTGTGTGTGTGTGTGTGTGTGTGTGTGCAGGCCAGGTTCACCCTGATCCAGTGCATATCCACCCTGAAGTACCTCAATGGAATAAAGCATCCTATCATCCACTTTGTCCTCAAACCCGGTAAGTCAGCATCTCAGAGTCACTCAATTCAATCAGGATAGTGTCTTATGGCTTTATTCTTCTTCGTGTTTGTTGTCTGGTTGTCAAGGTAATATCTTGCTTAAATCTGGAATGCATTGTTTGAAGCCAAGTTGATGGACTTTGGCCTAAGTAAGGTCATGGAGCAGGAGATTCCTAACCTCACAGGTAGGTGGCGGGCACTTACTGATACATAACACGCCTCCCTCCCCACACTTTATTTACGCCAGAATAGAAGAACTTTGCCCTTGCAGAGGTTCAGTACTTTAGTGATCTTTGGTGTGTTCTGCCCTTGGGCATTAAGAAAACATGGTGCACTGCAAGCCACACCTACTAATAGGTAGGTGTAGGCAGTAGTGAGTCTCATCACTTTTCCAACTATACTGATAGTGCTAGTAGGACATTAATTTGTTGATATTTCATTTCGTGTAGCATGTGTGTATTTGTGTGTGCACGTTGGTTGTGTGTGTGTGTGTGTATTGATTGTGTATGTGTGTTGATTATGTGTGTGTACTTGTGGGTGTGTGTGTGCATGCATTTCTGTGTATACATGTGTGGGTATACATGTGTGTGTGCATGCATGCATGGGTGTATGTCATCTACTTCTATTACAATCAGCAGGTCAAGGTTTTTCTTGTTAGTTCTTAATTTGTTCGATTGTGAGTGTTTTTTGTTTTGTTTTTCCCTGCTTTCTTTCTTTCTTTCAGGTATCTGCTTCCTGAGTACTTCATCATCGGCAAGCTTCCACCCAAGATATTTTCCAAGGTATTAGCATGAGCTCACAGGTCAAATAGCACTGTATGCTGGACTTACTGGTAATATATGCTATCAGGTGATTATCATGTGACTAATTGTGCACTAGGTGGACGTGTAGTCATTGGGAATTATCTTCTTTCAATGTCTCTGTGGAAATAAGGTACACACACAGACACACACACACACACACACTCACACACTCACATACACACACACACACTCACATACATACACACACATACTCACACATACTCACACACTCACACACACACTCACACACCCACACTCATGCATGCATGCACACACACACACACAAATGCAAAAAGCAAATTGTCTAGCTACCGTCAACACGGTCATATGCACCTGACATAGTCAGGGTACCTGTGCATTAAGTAGGCACTATGAGCCAGTGCAAGCAAACTCCAGGAGCCAGGCTAGGAACTTCCAGGAGGACTGACCAAGACTCTCAGCTTATGGGTGTGGGCACCCAAAGTCCTACCTGGACCCTTAACTGATTGACAAGCCATGGCCAGTGAATTTGCAACCCAGAAAATTCCAGGTCCCCATCACAGCTGGGTGGACTGATGTGGGAAGAAGATGTTGAAGGACAAGAAAATTTTCCTGTCAGTGCTGGGTTTGAATTCGCAACCTGGGGTTATGAGTCCAAGGGCATAACTACTCAGCCACTCTGCCCACACAACTCACACACACACACTCACACACACTCACACACACTCACACACACTCACACACACTCCACACTCACACACACTCACATACACACTCACACACACTCACACACTCATACACACACACTTACACTATTTATATCAAAAGAACTTCAAAACTGTGGGAATGTGAATTAGAAATTGCTTTCCTGGGCATTACTCTCTTTTTTCCCCTCAAACATGTCCAACAAGCTGCATTACTCTGGACCCACATGCAAAGGGAGAAAAGGAAAGGGAATGTACAAAATTTTATTTAAAAATTTTTAAAAGATGATCCCAATTATGCATTGTAACACCTGATTCTAAATTAAACGTATCTGACTTTCAATAGCACACACCTAATACAACCCTTTACCTTACATGTGGGACACCCTGACAATATTTTAGTCTGTCTTAAGCAGAGCAGTTTACTGAATGTAGTGCTCCACCCCTTGGCCTGTGACTGCCATACTCCTCAGTGTAATGGGTGTGTGCAAGCAAGCTATGTTCAATCATGAAAGACATCTTCTTCCTTCCTCCTATCACCTCCCCCCCCCCCCCCCCCCCCCCATTTTCTCTCTCCTTTCTCTCTTTCAATAATCTCTCCCCTCTGTCCCTCCTCTTTCCTTTCTTTTTCTCAATTCTCTCTTCTCTCCCTACCTCTTCTCTCCTTCCCTCTTATTCCCTCCCTCTCATTATATCCCTTCATTTCCTCCCTCCCTTCCACTCCCTCTCTTCCTCTTCTGGGGCAGCCCTTTGGCCACGACTTGTGTCAGACCAGTATCTTGGAGCTGAACACAATCCTGAATGCCTATGGGGTGGACTTCATCACTCGCCCTCAGGTAATTTCAGAGGCCAAGGTCTTCATCAGACTCTGTTTGGCCTACCAGAAGGAGGTGGGACTATTTACTCTCTCTCTGTGTTTCAATATGTACATTCTTCCTAAGAAGCTTTCTCCTGCCCAGACCAACAGACTCACTACTATCACTTGACACTATCTCTTTGTTCCTGTGTGTGTGTCCATGAGATTGTGCTAGAATTTTTTTCGAATCTAAGTGGCTCACTTCCCAATCCTCACATTTTATGTGCATGTGGTAATAAAATTCAAAATTGGTACAATTTAATTTGAAAGAGGGACTCACCCACAACATGCCTCAGTGGTGCTTGTTGGGTGTGGTATGTCATAGTGTGGGGGGCATTAGCAATGTGGAGGCATTAGCAGTGTGGGAGTATTAGCAGTGTGGGGGGATATTAGCAGTGTGGGGGTCATTAGCAGTGTGGGGGATATTATCAGTGTGGGGGCATTAGCAGTGTGGGGTCATTAACAGTGGGGGGCATTAGCAGTGTTAGATTAGCAATGTGGGGCATTAGCAGTGTGGGGGTCATAAACAGTGTAGGGGGAATAAGCAGTTTGGGGGGCATTAGCAGTGGGGGCATTAGTAGTATTGGATTGGCAGTGTGGAGGCATTAGCAGTATTGGATTGGCAGTGTGGGAGCATTAGCAGTATTGGATTGGCAGTGTGGGAGCATTAGCAGTGCAGGAGCATTAGCAGTGGGGGGTATTAGCAGTGGGGGGCATTAGCAATATTGGATTGGCAGTGTGGGGACATTAACAGTGTGGGGGCATAAGAAGTGTGGGGGGGGCATAAGCAGTGTTAATGCCCCCCCACTGCTAATGACCCCCACACTGCTTATGCCCCCACACTGCTAATGCGCCCCCCCATACTGCTTAAGCCCCCCATAGTGCCAATGGCCCCACACTGCTAATGACCCCTACAATAGGCAAATCGTTGGCTGCAAACAATCTTTTTGATTTAAACTTGTTGAATTTTACAACTTCTATCCACTCCAGGTGATTTAGTCTATTATCTTCTCTCTTTTTTTTTATTAAAAATTGTCATAAAGGTTTATTCATTCATTATTCACTATTACATTTACTTATTTATTTATTTCATTCTTATTGCTGCTTCTTCTTTTTTATTGCTATTATTATTTTATATATATATATATATATATTATTATTATTATTATTATTATTATTATTATTATTATTATTATTATTATTATTATTATTATTATTATTATTAAACTTATTATTATTGTATTTTATTGTTGTTATTTATTTTCTTAGTCATTCATTATTTGAGGGTAGGGTAAGGGTGGATCATTGATTATGACAGGAGAAGGTCTATGTTGCTGATTGGCTTGGTGTGTGTGTGTCTGATAGATGACTGACACACACACACCCACTCACTGAAGTGAAGGACATGCACTGATTTAATGTTTTATAATTCTTGTGAAGTTGTAGCAGTGACATCTGCATCATGCCATGGATATGTGCTGTGGAAAACATCGCTATTGTCACCATTTTAACAACAAAGTTGGTAAGGGATTTGAGTGTTCATGAAGCTGAGCTAATTGGACTGTGGAAAGGTTTTTAGGATAGAGCTTACATTGGGACTGTCCTATTGGGCATATGAAGAGAAGCAGGACTTGTGATAGAATGATGGTAAAGGGAGAATTATATTTAGGAAATAATGCATTCCAGTTACAAAGATTTTGTGATTATGTGTCAGTAAATGTAATCATCTCTAGAAATTTAGAGAACATGTAAGATGCATAGTGTCCTTGTTTTTTTTTTGTTTTTTTTTTAGGGGTTTTGTTTTACTAGTTCTTTTTTCCATCTTCCTCTTCTTCCCCCCCCCCCCCCCCCCCACCTTTTTTTTGTTGTCTTTTTTGGGGCTTTTTGGACCTTTGTGTCTTAGTCCAGTGTCATGATAAAATATTGGTTGTTGAATGTTACTGCATTAAAATAATTTTATTTTATGAATCTTACATAATTGTTTGCAAATTTTATGTACAGATTAAATATCACAAAGATATAATCCATCAAAGTTCCGATGGAAAGTTTGAATTCTTTTTTCCACACTTGGGGAAGGGGGCAACTTCGGTAAAAATTTATCACATGCTGGCACCTAAAGATCATGTCTGCAAGACTTAACCAAAATTGCTTCAACTGTTGCAGAGACATATTCAAACATAAAACAGCTAATTAGTGTGTGGTGTGTGTATCGCATGACACATTTTCAACTAAACATCAGCATTGTTTGTTTCTGTATTTGTAAATAAATCAATCCTCACTGTGTTAGCATATTTAACTGCCGATAGCAAATGTGATAGAAGAATAAGCCAAACCACACCGAATGAACAGATATGTAAATAACCATATTACACACATTGTACATGACAATAAATATTATATTTTTTATCATGGTAGATATTATTAATATCGTACAAATTTATAAACACATTAAAAAATTTTCGGTTATCCTTTTTTAAAAGTTCTTGTCTTCATTAAGTAGTTGAGGAGCTATCTTCATTAACAGGTACTCATCACATCACCGAAGAGTAGCCACCACCCTTCCATTACCAACATGTTAATACATATAAAAAAAGGAAAATTATTCATAATTAAACAATGTTATCATTACTCCAACCTTTCAGTAATATACATGGAAAAAAATTTTCCACACTGAGTTAATACTGTACTATTTCAAACCAGGATACCTTGATGATAAGAAGTGAAAAGGTCATCACCACTGTGTAATGGTTTTAACTCTATTGTACCTTGCTTTAACATGCAAAAGTATGAAAGGATTATGCTTCACAATTTAATTTTCAATAGAACTATAACAGCTGACTGCATACTAACTAGGATTATTGTATTGCATAGCTAATTTATAACTAGTTTGGTAGGTACTGTAGCATGTAACACTGCAGGTTTACAATATAAACAACATATATCTTTTATTCTATTTTACCAATAGACAGTTTCTGTCATTCAAATTAGGACCATAGTTTATTTTGTGATCTACTAGTGTGCCTTTTAAGAATAACCCATCTCCAAGTAGGAATTTCTCAAGCATCATCTATCTCTGCCTATAAAAATCAATAAACTTGTAGTTATACTAAAATATTAAAACATTTTTGTGTATAGAAATTATCAGCATCGTAATCTATAACTTAAGATGGATATGATTCTATTGGCTAAGCATTTAATTGAATTTTTTCCTTCTTTTTTTTCCCCTCACAAAATGGTGGTCCACCAAAACTTGTTGAATCCTCTTAGAATCTGCTGATGAATTGGACAAGGAGGCTTCACTATCATCCATACAAACTTTGGCAGGGCCTAGATACTGACCACAACCTTATTGGTAAGAGAGGATCAATTGTCTTCCACCATATACTTCGTGTACTATTTTTATATAGTGTATAATTGAAGGTAGCCTAAGCATGCAGATTAGAGGGAGTGATGCTTTTCATACCAGAACTCAATGTGTGAACACATGCATACCAAGCCTCACACACCCTGCCACTTTTCATGTTAACTCCAGGAGAAAAATCACACACACACACACACACACACACACACACACACACACACACACACACACACACACACACACACACACACACACACACACACACACACACACACACACACACACACACACACACACACACACACACACACACACACACACACACACACACACACACACACACACACACACACACACACACACACACACACACACACACACACACACACACACACACACACACACACACACACACACACACACACACACACACACACACACACACACACACACACACGGGGGTGGATCTAGGATTTCAAAAAGGGGTCCTCTTTTTCCTTCCCAACAGTGGGTGTGGCTTTTCAAATTCAAAGGGGTATATATATACATATATATATATATATATATATATATATTTTTTTTTTTTTTTTTTTTTTTTTTTTTTTTTTCTTTTTTTTCTTTTTTAATTATCATAAATTTTTAACCAGCAGAGCTCCCCAGCTTACCTAAGTAAAACAATATTGAATTTTCATATACAACCAAAATCCAAAGCCAGCCACTATGGGGCACTTCAAATCTCCTTGGAAAGCAAGACAATTGCATTTTATAAAATAATGGCAATGAAAACTTACCAAGCTAATTTTTTTTGGGCATCAACAGCTTTCAACCACTTTATATTAGTGGCAGCTTCTTAGCAATTGCCACTACTTATCTTTTGGCTATTGTTTTTCATGCTTTTTTGGTATAGAACATTTGAATTCTTTATTCCCCCACCTGGGGGCACTTTTGTACTTTCAATTTACACTTATTATCTACCCCAGCTCCTTAAACATAAAAGTGAGCCCATGGCTTTATGTGTACACAGATTATATCAATTGCATATACAATATTTCCAAATTTCAAAATTTTAGAAATGTTGGGTGCCCCACTGTGAAGTTAATTTTTTTTTTTTTTTTTTTTTTTTTTTTTTTTTTTTTTTTTTTTTTTTTTTGCACCATGGTACCATCAATATATATATATATAAATCTTTATCTGTGCATATATAAATAACAATAAGTTATTTCATGCATACTAATCAGCAGCTGCATTGGATCTGATGTTTATTACAGCTTTATTGAAAAGTATAAACAAAAGAACAGGTTGTGTTGTTGCTCTTGGCTGAACTTTAAAGATTGAAGGAATTCATTTTGGAGAGGATTAGAAATGTTTAAAAATAAATAATTTTTGTGTGTTAGTGAAATAATGTTTCTTGTTTTTCTGGAGTTAGTAGATAGTCATGTGGTGTTGGTAATATCAAAATAGTTATTCTTTGAGAATAAATTGTTTACAGAGCACAAATAAACTAAGAAACAGGAAAATGGAGCCCCTGCTTGGCATACCAATAAGGAATTATTTGGCATGAAAAGAAGTTGGGGAGGGGGGGGGGGGGGGGGTTGAGATCAGATTCAGACTCTGAAGGAAGTGGGAACATGATTGGAGGAACCAGCTTTCCTCTGGCAACTTTTTTATGGCTGCAGCAAGAGTTGGCATCCCTCCTCACTTTCACATAACCACCAACAGATCCCCAGATTAAAAAATAAGAAATTTTGAGCACTTAGAAATGCTTATCAATTGATAGATTTATGTTAAGTTGGGGAGAATAAAACAAAATTTTGATGACATTCCAATTTTGCTGGCAAATGTTCCTATAGTACAAAAGTCATCAACCTTTTCCAATTCTATTCACCTCAACCAGAGAATCTTGTTACCCCTAAACATTGGAACCAACAGGAGGCCACATGGAGAGAGAAGGTGGGTGGCCAACCAATAGCTTTTTAAGCAAGCTGATACTTGTTATTTAATATATTTAGACACTATTTTGATAATTTTTTCCAACTAACTCCTGGTAGGAGTAAGTAAAAGTCAGAGAGAACAGCACCAACTCCAGGTACAGAGTGGAGGTGCAGGGCAGCAATAGGTCACCCATAATGAGATCGATGAGGAGGAGGTCAGAGGTACATAGTGAGTGGAAGATAGAAAGAACAGTGCTAACTCCAGGTACAGAGCGAGTGTAGCTCAATGAACAGTGCCAACTCCAGGTACAGAGTAAGTTGGGATCGGAGAGCACAAGACCAAAATAATTCCCTCTTCCTCCAAAGCCTAATTATAACTTTGTCCAATAAAAATATGTATTCTTGAATAGTATGTTAATAGAATCTCTTTGAATATACTGGAAAATCTAAAAGGATGCATAAGTTGAATTTAAATTTAACATTTTATTAAAATGAGTTGCTTCTTTACTAAATTCACTATTCCTTAATATAAAATGCATTATTAAGGAAAGCAAATGTCAGCAAACCAAAAATAGACACAAACAGACTTGGTTATACAAGAGTTGTTAGCAATAGAACTTTGTAAAACTGAAGTCCACTCTAATTTAAAAATTAAATTACTTGTCCAGCTTATTAAGTTGGCTAAGACCACTAAATCTACAAACTTCCCCACAAAATCCACAAACTTCCCCCCCCCCCCCCCCCAACTGCCAATGACTTTCTATGTCTGCCATTCTTTATACACAAATAAAGTTTTAAAAAAGTAAATGTGAGGCATTGTGATATTACCTCATGACTTATGAGCAATTTCACCCTCCCCTCTCAATTCCTGCACAAGTTGGTTGCACCACAACATGGATTATTATACATATTAATCACTATTATTTTTGGTATTTTCATTGCTTAGGTTTGCCATTGCATTTTTTTGGCCTATACATGTATCAAATAAGAACTCAACCACATCCTGGTCACAAGTGTGGGCAAATAACAGTGAAATTAATCCAGAATGGAGATCTCTAAAATGAAATAAATTTGCAACAAAAGGTTAGGAGGTGAGGGAGGGGTTGATAATTTAGAAAGTAAAAAAAATAATGAAATGGCAACAAAACAGGTGGGTGAGTTGCCTCTGAAGGGAAAAAAACCTTCCTCCCCCCCCCCCCATGGAATGGACATGGGCCTGGGAATAGTATCACTTACTGAGTGACAGACACTGGGAACATACATATAGATTAATATTACTGGGAGTACTGTTTATCTAGTAAATTAATCATTTTTTAAAGATTTTATTTATTTGTCCTTATTTTTAACTTTTTTAACCTTCAAATTTAGTTAGACTAATGCAGGACCAGCCTGCCTTGTCATGCCAGCTGGGCTTGTACAAGTAGATTAGGTGAATAGTATTTCCCATCAACTGATGTATGATCTAGTCTAAATCTACCAGTCTTTAAGAGTGTGAAGTCGTATTCCTAAAGACCGAGATGTGACTTACATTGGGTTGCTCTGGAAGAAGTACATTAAAAGAGTATGACTTATATCACTGACTTGTAGTTGCCAGGTTTTTACCTGTGGTACACCATATAGTAACACTTGGAATGGTGGATGTGGGGGTTTGAACATAAAATGGATTATTCACCTATGATTACATCTAGGTAGTTTTACTGCATGTGAGTCAAGAAAGATATTGTAAAAGGATACCACAATCTATTCTCATCCAACCGTGTTCACATAAAAGTATACATTTCAGTAAATGCTGTATTAATTAAAATGTTATTACTATAGAAGATATATGAAAGAACAAATCTAAGACACTTTTCATTGCACTTGGAGACACATCTGGAGTATAAAGACTGTAACCTCAAATGTGTATACCATATTGTGCATCACAACTGTCCTTTTCCCTTTGTGCACCTGGATGTGACAATAATTAGATGTGAAAAATCATATGGGTAGAGTTTGGTTGAGATGCTGAAGCATGTTTACAACTAAAATTTTCAGTGATAACACTGAATAATTAAGTA
Organism: Lycopodina hypogea; assembly: GCA_963969325.1. Lineage (NCBI taxonomy): Eukaryota > Metazoa > Porifera > Demospongiae > Poecilosclerida > Cladorhizidae > Lycopodina > Lycopodina hypogea. Next base: position 1,580,181 of record OZ017791.1, on the reverse strand, counting down.
TGTTATTTTTGGATTAATTTTTTTAATGGCATCAATTATTTCATAAAGTGATAATATAATTTCATCAATTCTCAGATAATTAAGGGCTCTTAGGACTTTCTTTAACACTGCCTATTTAAAATTATGGTGAACAAAGACTTTTTGGGTCCACCGTAAGGGAGAACTCATCAGATATTTCTGTCATCACCATGCACAATGGGTAATGAATACATGTGAATAAGTTTGTCATGCATTTATTCAAGCCCATCCATGAAGGCATTATACTGTCAACCTCATTATAAGCCTATCCTTCATGCATTGATGCTGGGAAGTTGCTCTTGTGTCAGAAAGCTTATACATCTACACAGAATCCACTTGACATTCTATTTGAAGCCCCCCCAAAAGGACAAATTTAACTCTCCATTGTTTATTTCTGTTGATTCCATCCTTTTTTCATCAGCAATTCTGGGAAACCAACAAGGTATTGTTGCCTTCAATGAGGAATGTCACATCACACCTGCAAAATTATTAAACTTGTATTGCTTCTGCAAGCTGTATAGCTCTACATTTATTAATAGTGTGATTCTCTATGTATATATGAATTAATATTTATGCATCTGTAACTAAAAGCACACACTATTTTCTATCTAACTAGGAATTTTCCAAATAGTTGATCTTGAACACCAATAATGCATGTGATTTACATCATTGGTGCTAGTTTAAAGCATTTAAAGGGGAAAAAGTACTCTGAGTTTGGGGGGCCCAGCTCCCTTTGACATTAATTTGGAGAGGCTGAAACACCCTCTGCTCCCCTCATTTTCCTCCTCTGGAGATCATCTTAGTATGTGATGCTTCACCATATAGAGTGGGAGCTGTTATCTCTCACTATATGGAAGATATGAGAAAAAAACAAATAGAGTATGTGTTAGGTTTATTAACAGCTGCCTAAAAGAAGTATTCTCAGTTAATAAAATAGGCACTTGCAATAGTTTTTGGAGTGAAGAAATTCCATCCATAATTTCATTGCCGAAGTTTTACAATCTGTACTGATCATTAACCATTGAACTACTTGTTCAATGACTCTTGTCCTCAACTAGTGATGGCATCCTTGCGTACTTGTGATGGGCCATGATATTGGGTGCTTATCACTAATTGATTGATTATAAACCTGGAATGAATCAGGGGAATGCTGATGGGTTGAATAGATTGCCTTATCCAAAGCACCAGGACATGTTATTATGCCTGCAGATATTGTGTTAGTAATGAACCAAATAATCTACTACTATTAAAGTAAGCCAGATCAAGTCATTGATGGAGTGAGATCCCATCTTCTTTAAGTTAAAAAGTATTGCATGACAGAATGATCACCAGGGAGTGAGGATTAGCAACTTCAGCCAACAATGGAACAGAAGACAAAGATCTCATTTTAAGATGTTTGCCTGCTTTTGGGATCATGATTCTGGGATGAAACTTATTAAATCCATCAACAAAAATAAAACCTACAGACCCAATCATACGGAAGGAGATATCTAACAAACTAGCCAGCAACCAAACAAATAATCAAACAACCAAAAAAAAAAAAAAAAACCAAAAAAAAAAAAAAAACCAAAAAAAAAAAAAAAACCTTACAAAGAAGTAACAAAATTCTTCATTGCAGTAAGTTAGTATCTAAAACTTTAAAAAAATAAAAATTAAAACATCAACAACTGAGCATCAACTGAGCATCAACTTAGCATCAACTGAGCATCAACTGAGCATCAACTGAGCATCAACTGAGCATCAACTGAGCATCAACTGAGCATCAACTGAGCATCAACTGAGCATCAACTGAGCATCAACTGAGCATCAACTGAGCATCAACTGAGCATCAACTGAGCATCAACTGAGCATCAACTGAGCATCAACTGAGCATCAACTGAGCATCAACTGAGCATCAACTGAGCATCAACTGAGCATCAACTGAGCATCAACTGAGCATCAACTGAGCATCAACTGAGCATCAACTGAGCATCAACTGAGCATCAACTGAGCATCAACTGAGCATCAACTGAGCATCAACTGAGCATCAACTGAGCATCAACTGAGCATCAACTGAGCATCAACTGAGCATCAACTGAGCATCAACTGAGCATCAACTGAGCATCAACTGAGCATCAACTGAGCATCAACTGAGCATCAACTGAGCATCAACTGAGCATCAACTGAGCATCAACTGAGCATCAACTGAGCATCAACTGAGCATCAACTGAGCATCAACTGAGCATCAACTGAGCATCAACTGAGCATCAACTGAGCATCAACTGAGCATCAACTGAGCATCAACTGAGCATCAACTGAGCATCAACTGAGCATCAACTGAGCATCAACTGAGCATCAACTGAGCATCAACTGAGCATCAACTGAGCATCAACTGAGCATCAACTGAGCATCAACTGAGCATCAACTGAGCATCAACTGAGCATCAAATTTATAATCCTTACTAATCAAAATACAATGATAAATTCATGATAAAACAAAACATGAGATGCAGTAGGACTGAATGGTTTATAATTTCAATTTTTAGATGTTTGTGCAACTGAGTTACTGCTATGATTTATATAAAGCTTTATAAACATATTAACGTACAAACATTTAACCTTTTTTGGTAGACGTCAAGTTTCTTAAGTTAACTTATGTCATAAAGATTTCTTTATTATGTACTCAATCAATCTTAATTTTTCATAGACTACACATGAAACTCTGGGTGAATGCTGTTCCAGTCTCATTCAGGCATTTCATTACAGTTATATTTCTTCTCTTTTTTCTTCCTTTTTTTCTAATTGCACAAATCAAAATTTATGTTGTTAGATTCTTTTAATAGTAAGTTTAACCAAACATACTTTTTTAAGTTTATTGTAGTGTGAATGTTAATTGCTTATGTTTCATTTCTAAGCTCTACAATATTTTATTCTATTTCAACTATAGCAAAAATAATGTCCCTAAAATGTCAAAGAAGAATAGTTTTTGTGCTCTTTGCTTAAGAATAATGTGAGCATCATATTCCTATATATGCTCTCAGGTTGACCACTGATGTACCCAGCTCTGCAACTATAAGAGACTCGAGACATACATCACCTAATAAGTGTGAGGAAGGCCCTTTATCTAATATTGATGAATACTTGTTTAAGTTGAAGTACATGTAGCCAAGCATTACTCTCCTGCCATGCATCTTTTATGAACGTCCTCTTCTAGTCTGTGACAAATGCAACATGCTGTATCATGGAGAATGCCCAGTGCATGGACCACTCTCAGAGCTGGATCCTACAGCTGGATACGACAAGGCCTCCTTGGCCTATACACTGCTGCAGTACCTGCACAGCTCATAATCAGGCCCTCACCAATCCCTGGGGCAGGACTAGGTTTGTTTGCCATCACCTTCATCAGTAAGGGTGTGCAATTAAGACCTCCTTACCAGGTTGAAACAGTGGACAAAGATGACATGGGAGGCCTTCACAAGACCATCAATGCAAGGGAGGTGAGGAATGGTGTGTTTCTATGCATCGAAAGTGAAAAATTGTATGTCATTTGTGAGAAGTGAAAAGGGTATAACAGATAATTTTCTAAATATGACTGAACTCTTACTTTGTATTAAGTCATTGAACCTCATCACAATCTAAATTATCCTTCTTTCATTTGATATATTTACTGTAACCAAACACTCACCTTACGTGTGCTTTTTTGTTGGCTGCTGGCTTCCTGTACTTCCAAACTTGTTTAGTTTACTTAATCATGAATGCCCTTCTAATAATTAGTATGCTTTTGTACCACCTGGCTTATGATTTCTTTGTTGTTATACATATGGCAGTGGGCATCTGAGTTTTCACCCTATTTCTAAAGGAAATATTATAATGCACCTCTAGTACATAGTTTCCTATTCAACTACTTCTGTGATCAGATCAGTGTGGTTAGTAAAAATTAAATGCTGTAAAAATATCTTTTTTTAATTTGCTTATGATCGGATTAAAAAATACCACTTGATATTCATTTTGGAATAGGAAAGTTTATATAATAAAATTAAGCTGTAGCCCTAACCCTTACCACATTATTCCGTATTCATGCCAGTAGTTCCATAAATGACACCTGAAATTTCATGACAAAATTCCCAGGTATCTGGGAGATGCGTTATGCATGGACAAACAAGCAGACAGACAGGTGGACATTCAGACAAACACACAGTACATAAATTATAGTAAGATACACCTTTTGAATGCACAAGAAAGCTAGCAAGCTCATATTGACACCATATTGTGAACATAATCACCCACTATCACAACAGATCAACCATGAAGGAGTTGATCCATATTTTACCAATGGACAAGTCTTCTCACTCTCTAACTGGATGAGGTTTGCTAACATTGCAAGATATGAAGAAGAGAGAAGAGCAGAATGTCATAGTGTATCAATGCCATGGCAACATCTACTACCACACCTTCAACCTTTCTCCTGCATCAGAACTTCTGGGGGGATAAGGAAGGAATATGCAAAAAAAAAAAAGCTTGGCAAAGAAACAAACACTGAAGGTGAATACTTTTTTTGAGGTTCATGTTGCATTAATTATAACAAGTTGTTGTTTTTTTTATTCACGGAATCAGCTGCCAGTTACTGTTGTCTTGGCTGTGGAGAGTCCTTTATAGCACATACTTCATTTCATATCCACTTGAGACAAAGCTCAATGTGTGCTGAGGCAAACCCGCAGCCATTCACTTGCCACAAGTGCAACCAACAGTTCACTAAATTAGAGTATTTACAGCAACATGTGTGGAGACATGCAAATAGTTTTCAAGACAAACATTGTTCGCATTGTGGAAAGATTTCATGAGCAATTCACTCCTTTAGGGGCACCTCAGGACACGTACAGGATACAAGCCATACAAGTGTGAGCACTGTGGGAAGAGTTTCAGTTGGAATGGGACACTTCAGATGCACCTCAGAACACATACAGGGGACAAGCCATACAAGTGTGAGCACTGTGGGAGGAGTTTCAGAGTGAGAAATACTCTAAAGGTGCAACTCGGGACACATAGAGGAGACAGGCTATGACAGTGAGAACGCTGTGAGAGGAGTTTCAGTCAGAGCTGTAATCTAAACAAGATGTCAGGATATATACTATAATTAATTTACTTTGCCATGACTTGATCCTAATTTTTTTTTAAATTCATGATATTTACAGGTGTGTTCCTTTTAATCTGAGACTATTAAAAGTTGTATTCCTTTTAATGTTTAGAACATGAACATGCATTAGCTTATTAATTCTATACTTTCTAGTTAAAGAAACTTTAACAAATTTAACTCTTGTAATAACTATAAGGTTTATCTCGAAGTTTATCATATAAAAAATGACATATTTTCGAATCAGCTCTGTTATATTGAACTAGAGCACAATCGAGGTTAAAGGCTGGGTTTTGGCTAGGCTTCTCCAAATATTTCTTTAGTTAGTAAATCTTCCTTCCCAAGTGTAATCATTCCAAATGGATATGCTTGCTTATTTTGATAATATTAGAATTGTTTGCTCCTTGCTCTCAAGTTGAAGAAGTCTCAATTCTGTGGTCACACAATTTTCTTAGGTGGGTCCATGTCTGATGTGATAACATGATTTACGAGAGTACAATTCTTTGGGAAGACATTTTAGAGGAAATCTATTTCATAGAATAAGGCCATGTCTTATATAGATGGACATGAGTTTTTGGAGGATATGTCTACAGCAGGACTTTTCTTACTCGAGGGATGAGTTTCAATCAGGATGACATGTATACAGGAGATCTTATGATGTGACATGTCCTTAGTGTGGGCCTGTTCTCTGGAACACGTGTGTTAAAGGTGGACAATGGGGAGAAAATGTGATATTGGAAGATGTTTTTGAAGGTAGATTGTGTCTTAAGGGAAGAAGTATTATTGGACTATATGTTATTAAGGAGGAACTGTATTAAGTGTGTACATGTCCTATTGGAAAGCAAGTCTAATGGTAGGATGTGCCTTACAATAGCGCAAGTTTTATGTAAGGGCATGTCTTATGTAAGGGTATGTCTTACAGATGGACATATCTTGCAGGAAGATGAGGACATGTCTTTTAGGAGTACATTCCTACATTAGATGGACAAACCATGTGGGAGAACATGTTTTACAGGACATTTTTTACAGGTGGAAATATTTTAAAGAAATACCTCCTATATCAGGACATATCCTATAACCGGACATGTCAATAGATGGATGTAATATTGGAGAACATGTATTAATAGATTATATGTCCTACATAAGGACATATCTAATAACATGATATATTTTACAGCACATGTTTTGCAGTCATTCTGTCATGCAATACTTCTTCATCTTCGAGAAAGAAGGATTTCACTTCGACATGACTTGATCTGGCTTGCTTTGATAGTAGTAGATTATCTGGTTAAGTACTAACACAACATCTGCAGGTATGCGAGCATGTCCTGGTGTTTCTGGATTAGGTCATCTAATCAACCCATCAGCATTCCCCTGATTTGACCAGGTTGATAACCTTTCAAGTAGTGCCCATCACAGAGTACGCAAGGATGCCATCACTAGTGGAGGACAAGAGTCATTCAAGAACTAGTTCAATGGTTGATGATCAGTGTAGATTGTAAAACTTCTGCCATAAAGGTATGGATGGAATTTTTAAGCTCCCAAAACAATTGTTATTGCCTCATTTTTCAGCTGAAAATACATTCTTTAGGCAGGTGATAATAAACTTAACACATACCCTATTTGTTGTTCGCTCACATATTCATATAATAAGAGATAACAGCTTCCACTCCATATGATGAAGCATCACATACTAAGATGATCTCCAGAGGAAGAAAAATAAGGGGAGCAGAGGGGGCTTCAGCCCCTCTAAATCAATCTCAGTGGGAGCTGGGCCTCCCACCTCCCCAACTCAGAGCACCTTTTTTTTTCTTTTAATGCTTTAAACTTGCACCAATGATATAAATAACATGTATCGTTGTTCTTCGAGATCAACTATTTGGAAAATCCCAAGTTAGTACAGAAAATAGTGTGCACTTTTAGTTACAGATACACAAAATTAATTCATACCTACATAGAGAATCACACTATGAATAAACGTATAGCTGTACAGCTTGCAGAAGTAATACAAGTTTGGTGACTGCAGCTGCAACACATTACTCACTTCTTGGTTTCCAATTATTGCTGACGAAACAAGGGATGGAATCAACAGAAATCAACAATGAACAGTTAAATTTGTCCATTTTTGGGGAGGATTCAAATTATAATTTCATGTGAATTCTGTATAGTTGTATAAGCTTCCTAACACAAGAGCAACTTCCCAGCATCATTACATCAGGGACAGGCTTATAACGTGGCTGCAACTATAATGTCTTTTTGGATGGGTTTGAACAAATGCATGACAAACTTATTCACAGGTGCACATAGTGCATGGGGATGACAGAAACATCTGACTAATTATCCTCACTTATGGTGGACATTCACCATATTGCATGGTGATGAAAAAACATCCGACAATTATCCTCACCTATGGTGGACCCGAATAGGTTTTTTGTTCTCCATGATTTTTAATAGGCAGTGTAAAGAAAGTCCAAGGAGCAACCATTAGATGTAATCGTAGATGAAAAATCCATTTTATGTCCAAACCCCCACACCCACCATTCCAAGTGTTACTATATGTGTGTACCACAGGTAAAAACTTGGCAACCACATGTCAATGGGATGAGTTATACTCTTTTCATGTACTTCTTCCAGAGCAACCCAATGTAAGTCATGTCCCAGTCTTTAAAAAATAAAAAAATTAATTTAAAAAAAAAAAGGCAGAATTTTCTTATTTTTATTCTTCCTTGCAATAGCCGAATTTCAGCCAGCACCTCTTTGGTCCAGCAAGTACACATTGTCTTTGATAAATACTGAAGGAACAGTATTAAGGCAAAATCCTGCAAGGAGAAGTGAGGGAATGGGACATATCTACTGGCTGAAAAGAGATGCTCTCATTTCTCTGACTGGAAATAAGTTTTGAGTCATGGAAACAAGGCACATTGTGGCAAGATATTACACAGAGAATATTACAGAAAGAGCACCAAAGCTACTGAAGGAAGGCCAGGTTTTTATTGCCAGGGGAGGTTGTGAAGATCAAGCCTCATCCATTACTTTTGAGAGAGTAAAAGAATCAGTTCCTTGTGCTCCATCCAAGGAGCAGATCCAAGAATGATGCTTTATGTTGTAATGTGCCAGACAATGATGGTGGGAGGTTCAGCTGCTATCATATTGCAATAAGATTGGCTTATAATCTTGGATGGAATAGTTTTCATTTTAATACTATGTCTGTGGCTCTTTTGGCACACTAATTTTGCTTTCATTCAACACTGATCCTCCTGTGAAATTCTTGATAATCATTATTTTGGCAGCTGCCCAGAAGCAGCGATAGGATTTCATGGAACACTAAGAGTTTACCAATTTTTTCTTTAAATTGCTGATAGGTTTTTATCTGGTCAACTAGGCAGGCGATGTTAAAATGCATTAATATCTCTTGGATGTGATAACTTGTGAGAGGCTATGCGTTCCCTTTGATGGAAATAAAATGGCAGCCAAGGATGAGCCTTTTTTGGGCTTCTTTCAGTTACTACACTTGAACAATGAAGTGTGGACAAACTGGACATAGGCAGGTTACTTTCACTTACCTGAATATCATATCTGTCAATTTTCAACAGGATCCTTACAGCCGTTTTGCACTTTATTGAGCACATATAAATAAATATATAAACACCACTAGCTCTATTAGTATAAAATTCGGGCATGGTAATGGGTGTGGTCTTGCCATAGTCACACACGAACACAAATTATTTCAACTAAGAAAAGTTGATCAGAGACCAATCAGGCAAAAATTTGGTGTGCGTCCTCCAAATACAAGAAAAGCATTATTGACCACATATGGGTGAGGTTTGGTCATAGCCACAGCCACTAGAAGTTATTTTAGCTATTAAAAGCTAATCAAACTACTAACCATACAGAAATTTGGAATATGGTTTCTAAGGAATTGGGTGAGAATTATCCATCACATGCAGTGTCAATAGGTGTGGTCTGATCATTGCTGCACCCATAGGACATCATGCCTGCCAAAAACTCCTTATGGACCAACCAGGCTGAAATTTGGCATATGGAGTCCCAAGTTATCAGGTGAGCATTTTAACCGTATTTGTGTGGCAATGTGTATGGTTTGGTGTTAGCCACACCCAAAGGGAGTTGTTTAGCTACCAAAAGCTAATTGAATGACCAACCAGGCCAAATTCAAGAGGCTTCTATAATGTTTCGTGTTGACATTGGCTAGGCATATGCTGAGAGTAGCTTATATACAGAATACTATTGCTGTCCATGTCTTCTGTTCATGGTGTTTCACCCCCCCCCCCCCCCCCAAACGAAAATGAAACAGCAAAGGAACTGACAGGGTTGTAGGTATGGTGAAAAAGCTTTTATAAGCTCTTCTTCAAACTTATAAATATCTCATGGCCCTTAGGGTCACTTTGTAGACTATGTCTACAGCTTTACATAGTTGGACATAAAACAGCTGCACATCTAACATGTGCTCCCTGAAGGAAGGCAATAACAACTTCCCCAAAATAGCACATCAATAGGTACAGATTTTTAAACAAGTGTTCTGCTTCAAGCAGCTACACAGCATCCCCTCCATTCTCAATCAAGGCCACACCCACAAACACACCCACGTCGAGAACATCAAGACTGATTACACTCACAACCATCATATGAATAGGTTAAAAATTTGAAAACCAATCAACAGTTGGTATGTTCCCATATCAGCTGCAATGCGTGTAAAACAAGCTCTCATTCTAACATATTAGCTTTCCTCACTGTGTTATCCATTGCAGCTTTTATCATCATCAATATCTTTATTGTACAATTCATAATGAAGTATCCGTATATTATTACTATTAGGTACAGTCAACAGGCAGGACACAGAATACTAGAAGGTGCAAACATGCAATACAATATACACACGCACACACATACATACACACATCAACAACAACAAAAAAAGGAAAAAAAAATCTTTACAGCCTGTTTGTAATCACTGTAACTTCGGTAGCGTTCTCCCCTACACTCCACATCACTGCAAAGAGAGAGAGATAGAGAGATGGAGGGAGAGATGGAGGGAGAGATGGAGGGAGAGATGGAGGGAGAGATGGAGGGAGAGATGGAGGGAGAGATGGAGGGAGAGATGGAGGGAGAGATGGAGGGAGAGATGGAGGGAGAGATGGAGGGAGAGATGGAGGGAGAGATGGAGGGAGAGATGGAGGGAGAGATGGAGGGAGAGATGGAGGGAGAGATGGAGGGAGAGATGGAGGGAGAGATGGAGGGAGAGATGGAGGGAGAGATGGAGGGAGAGATGGAGGGAGAGATGGAGGGAGAGATGGAGAGAGAGATGGAGGGAGAGATGGAGGGAGAGATGGAGGGAGAGATGGAGGGAGAGATGGAGGGAGAGATGGAGGGAGAGATGGAGGGAGAGATGGAGGGAGAGATGGAGGGAGAGATGGAGGGAGAGATGGAGGGAGAGATGGAGGGAGAGATGGAGGGAGAGATGGAGTGAGGGAGGTACAGGAGGTTCACGTTCAGTACACAATATACTAAGGTTGGTTGACGAAATTAAATTTACATATCTATAGAAATATTGTTATGCCAGGTGGGTATGGATAATAACACAGGGTATTTTCATGGAGAGAATGCCCTGGAGGAAAAAAAAAAGGGGGGGGGGGGGGGGGGGGAGTAAACATTTAGAAAACTTTTGCTCTGATATGAACTCCAGTGGGTTTTGGGCATCTGCTAGCATTATAACTTTATGTGCTACATATTCCATAAGCTGCAGTTACAGCCTCCATAATGTTTTACATTTGGTGTGTGTGTGTGTGTGAGTGAGTGAGTGTGTGAGTGAGTGCGTGAGTGAGTGAGTGAGTGAGTGAGTGAGTGAGTGAGAGAGTGAGTGAGTGAGTGAGTGAGTGAGTGAGCGAGCGAGAGAGTGAGTGAGTGAGTGAGTGAGTGAGTGAGTGAGTGAGCGAGCGAGAGAGTGAGTGAGTGAGTGAGTGAGTGAGTGAGTGAGTGAGTGAGTGAGTGAGTGAGTGAGTGAGTGAGTGAGTGAGTGAGTGAGTGAGTGAGTGAGTGAGTGAGTGAGTGAGTGGAGTGAGTGAGTGAGTGAGTGAGTGTGTGTGTATGTGTGTCACACCCTCTGATTAAAACACTGCCTTCAATTCTCCACTGGGTAACTCCATCACACGTAGAGAGGTACACATTCTGAAAGAGATTACAGAAAGAGGAATACAAATCAGTTCAATATATTTAAACTCACTTTACTATAGTTGGATTATTTGTTTGTTTCCACTGCAACAACAATGATGACTGGAGTAGGAAAGAAAAACAAACAATAATAACAATAATAATTCCATTTTCCACATTCTAAATAATTGCACACTTGGTAAACTGTGAACCTTTTTTTTGGAAATTATTAATACATTAATAAATGATAAATACTATTCTTATATCATTATAAAAAAAATAATAATAGAGCGACTACACTAAAATGAAATAAACAACAACAGTAATAATAATCAAACTAATAGTTTTCAGCACAAAGCTATGGAAACACAGGAAGCAATCTAAAGCACCAAAGGGATCAATGGAACAAGACACACTAGATGATGTGCATGTATACGATCCACTGCACATGCCCTTATCACAAGCAGTCTCACACACAACACACGACCATCAGCTTCACTGCTTTGGAGGAGCTACATGGCATGTTGGCACGACACCACACACAACACACTTCCCACTGCACTCACATAAAAACGCAAGAATGGTGACCCTTTACCAAATAAACCAAGACTTCCTGATATTCGTATTGCATTGCATGAGGCTAGTAGTGATTGGCATTCTAATTGGAACTGGTAAAGGGTCATGCCACTCAAACAATCCTTTACCCAAAATAGGCAAGCCCAGAACCTGCCTATTCATACATACCAGGCAACCACAGAGACACTGCCTAGCACACATGCCCTCCTCTGTGGGGACCACATGTGCACATGGGTGGGCACATATGCAAGCTACATTTGTACATATCCCATGAGGCAAAGCCATGTCACCTGATGGTCGCCTACAATAAGACAGACAAGAATTGTGTGATTCTCTACAGCAGCTCTCTTACTAATGATCACAGCCAGTATCACCAAGATGATGACGATGAGGATTATCCACAGCTTCACGTTCTGCCACCATAGCTTGCGCTTCAGTCTTGTGGCCGTACGTTGGAACATGTCAGCATTCTGGTTCAGGTATTCTGCAAGACAGACAGACAGACAGACAGACAGACAGACAGACAGACAGACAGACAGACAGACAGACAGACAGACAGACAGACAGACAGACAGACAGACAGACAGACAGACAGACAGACAGACAGACAGACAGACAGACAGACAGACAGACAGACAGACACACAAATTGTATAACAGCCATGAATTACAACACTCTAGCTTAGTCCTAGCTTTGCATATTGACCACGCCTCTGGCAGGGCAGTGACCAATTACCCATGACTCTGTTACCAGTGTAACAAACATACACTAATCTTTCCTAAAAATTAGTTTCATTCAAAGCATGCACACAAGTTTTTCCTACTGTGGTCATCTTCCAAGCTGATGATGACCTCACATCTTATGCCTGCACTATCAGCTGAACCTTCCATAACGCCAATACAAACACACAACTTAACCACAGACACACAGGGCAGTGAAACTGTGATAACAAACATAAACATACTTTAATAAGAGCACACCCTGCACCCAAAGTATCACCCAAAAAAGTCTCTGAATCACTAGGCCACCAAAATTATTCTGTCTAATACTTTACCAATGATGAAATGCACACACAAAAAAGAAAAAGAAAAAAGCCGTAATTAATGGAGGGTAGCAAAATAGAGAGAACACAGTTAAGATCAAAAATGAAGCTTGGAAAGAGTAGGATAAAATATCAATGACCATGAATTACTATTCACAAAACATCCACAGAATGGCTGTGTCATTTGGTGTGTCTCGTCCATTAAATATGGCTACGCAATTTGAACTGTAATGACTGGAAGTTTGCAAGAGTGACAATCCTTTACCTTAGTCAATATATAGAGTTCACGGCGTTGACGACCCACAGGTCTGATAATAAATGGAGTCAGTAAGGTCAACTATTCCACTGTCCTTTTAACTCTAGGAGAAAACCCTTCATCAATTCTATTTAATCTTTACAGTCAAACTGTTTTGTTTTTTGAAACCAAAATTTCATTTCACATCCTGAGCCATTTGAAACGGAACATTCATGCTAAGTTTCACAAAACTAGTCAAGATTGCTCAATTTCAAGGCTTTGTAAAGAAGACTATTTACCGAAATGTCCCAAAATACTGGGGGAAAGCTCGACCTGAGCCCATTTTGAAACTATTCTGTTTTGGCTACATCTCGGGGGCCATAGGAACTTTCACGCAAACTATTATCATAAACAGTGGACACGTCCAGGAGGAGTACCATGACATACACCCAGACTGGCAGACTTCAGTGCCTTTCTTATTCATTATCATTAGGATATAGGACAAAATATTTCATTACTTAAGTCAAATGACCCTTTACCAATTTTAGTATGTGGATAGAGAGACAAGTGCTGATTCAGTATGAAGTTATACTGTTGATCAAGTACAAAACTAATCCTGGTTTCACTTTAAATGGAGCACACATGCCCTAGGACATACGAATATAAAAGCTGCTGGCCATACTACATATGAATTGTAATTAGCACATGAACTGTGTCTACCTAAGTTGAGTGAGTGTTCCTTCATTGTTTGTGCTTTATGAATGCACACCACACCCATCACCCCCTCCCCTATTGGTCACATTTCTTATCAATTACATCTCTCATATGAACTGGCATTAGTCCACATAAATCTCTCCACATAGAAGCTGCACCATGTGGCAAATTTAGGATAAATTTTTACAGAAAGTTAATCAAAATATATGAATTTTTGGGGAGTTGTTTGTTTGTAAGGCAATTTGAACACATGCAGCACTTGCCATTACTATTGTCACTCCACATGTCCACCATCTGCTCCAAATCACTCTTAGATGATCAATTTGGCCCTTCAACAGCAATTTCCATTCATTTAGCGAGGTTTGTGACTGCATGTCAATATCCTAGTCTAGTATTTATCATCTTCATCGCTACGAAGCTGCGCTCCACAGAGAGTGTGATTAGTGGAAGACAGAGAGGGACAGACATCAACTGCACTAAATTGGGGACCTCTTGCCTATGATTATGACTGGGCTTACAAGAACTTCAGCGCTACATTCTTGCATGTGTCTTGTCTCACTGTGAGAAGCATCTGTATAGCATCTGTACTAGCTCAGAATCATTGTCTGGTCTCAAATTGACGACTGCCATTCTTACTTGCTTCCAATTCCATTCAAAGCTTCTCACAAAGACTAACTAATTAATCTTCACTGTAGTTTCTGCAAGTATAGGATCACCTTCTGCTTGCAAGTGGCAATGGAGCAGCTCACCCACAGTAGCTCCATCCCCCACACCACGTGACCAATCAGATTTGTTACAAAGTCTATTAACTAGCTCACGAAAACCTACCAATAGTGACCACAAAGGTTTATCAGCAAAGCGGTAGGTAAAGGGTCCGGCTAGGAAGACTAGACCTATTAGTGCTGTCACATCCACTCTATTTGTTTTTCTACTATCTCATAAGTTTGATTTTGCTACATAATTTGTTCATTGACTATTTGTAAGAGTATTTCCCAACATGCACCAACTGTATGCAGCAAAACTTTCCCCTCTTCATTGCAGTGGCTTTACAACTATCAACCCCTTACCACTTGTTAGTTAATTATATTGTCAACATTATAGAATATCCAGTGCTGATAGCAAATTACAAATAATGGAAAAGTACCCATCCTACAGATGGAGACAACAGCCACCACCCCCCACACCCCACCCCCCCCCCCCCCACACCCCCTCCTGAAGGATATTTTAACATAGCACCCATCCTATGGACACAGACAACAAAAACCTCTTAATATAATCCTAGATCTGTTGTTTGCTATCTCAGCCCAGATGCTAGGGCCTACAGGGCTCAAAAAGAAGTGAAGGAAAAGAGCTGGAAGTGGTTTGGACACATCTGTGCTGACTAAGTGTGTACAAAATTGTGGTTGGTAATAAGTTGGGTGGTTTTTCTCAGGCATGGAGTTGTGACCACATCGAGGAAATTTTTTGGGAGGAAAATAGCCCCATAGGCAGGGTTTTACTCCGATCTTCACCAAACTTTCTTCTAACTAACCCCCATCAAACCCTGAAATTTGAATCCTTTAGGCCTAATCGGCTGGGAGGAATTATCAAGAAAAACAACAACAAACGAACCAATCATGACTTATAGTAAGACACAGAGCTTCAATTGTGGATAAAATGGAGCGTGAAAGTGAAGAAAGGTTAGCTGTGACATTACCAGCTAGACACTCAAGCAGTCGAGTTAAGTGTCAGACAGTAGCCACAGATGACGTCAGCCCTGGGGTAGCTGCTAGTTTTTCTCAAAACTCTTTATTAGGCAGCACCTCATCTCTAAGAATTGTTGGATTGCCACAGATATGCCTGACAAGAGTTCTGAGAAGTATTGCAGCTACTTCTGGGCCAAGATTAACTCTGGCAACTGTCTGCCACTCACCCCTACTCCCGCCTGCTAATGGGTTCTGAGAACTATCAGCAAACTCGCTGGCAAGGTAATAACTAACCTTTCCTTCACTTTCATGCTCCCATTTCTCCAAAAGTATAGCTAAATTATCATGGAATTTACTATCAGGACAGAGGATATTCTATAAAGTTTCTATTCCTCTAGCATGATGAAAGCACAAGCTATTTCTCAGTTGCAATTGTACCAATAGACTTCTTCATGCAATGAACAGAGAAGGAAGTATCCATTCCTTCCTGATGACCAGCACAAGAGGGAGGGAGTGCAGAGGAGCCAGCAAGGACATGCCAAGACTCCCCACAGTAATGCAGACACACACCAAGCAACTGCCACAAGCCATCACAACTGGGAGAGATACACTGCCACAACGCTCTTGTCATGGCAAAGTGAATAGTTTTAACATTAGAATATAGTAACTAATAGTTGATTTGTTAAATATGTGGAAAAATGATTAACTAGATATTAACACTAACTTAGGGATTGAGAAAGGGCTAGGGCTAGGGCTAGGGTGTGAAGCAATATGGATTCTTGACCCGGATATAGACCGATTAATACGTAGAGTCATGATTCTCTTAAACCACATAGACAGGTTCATACAGATTAATTATGAATACACTCACTCTTTCTCTCTCTGTATCATGCGCGCACACACGCACGCACGCACACGCACACGCACACACACACACACAGTACCTGCTCTCTCATTGATGTCTTCCAACTTGTCCCCTCTTTGTGTGACCTTGTCTATGTTCTCGATCATAACACCTTTGACCTACAGAGGGACAGGGAGTGTACACAATAATGGAGTGCAGCAGTTCTACTAGTGTACAACTGCTGCATGGGTCCACTCACTCAATCCCCCAACATGTGAATAGAGTGGAGGATAGACTACTGGCACATCACGGGAGGGCAGGGGGGGGGGGGGAGTACCAGTGAGTTCTTCTATTGAGTGTAATGGATGAACCCAAGGTCATATAAGGACGGCCAATGACAGTATCATAGTGTTACAAATTTATATTTAAGATGATGGTAGGATTAAGTCATTTTAAGTTCAGAGATCTTATATGGTATAATTCAATGGTTCCACGTGGCACTTCTCTCTGGCTCTTTAGTCAGTAAAATACTGTCCCATAATAGACTCAAGACAGACATAATTAGAGTCCCTTCTAGGCCACATGCAAGTACAAGGAGAGGTTGGAAACACATAGATCACAACTCAAGGAGCCTAATTGATCGTGTTTGTGAGGAGCATTTTGCAAAGTACACTACTGTACTAAGGATGATTACAGTTCTCTCTAAGATCTCTTAATAACAATAGAGATCAGTGAAACCTTCATGAAGATATGATTCCTTCCTCCCCTTCCCCAGCTATTGTTTGAGGACATATCGTTATTGTGGCAGGCATTACACACCTCTTCCCCCCCCCCCCCCCAGATGTGCATAACGTGATGAATTGTTGCGTCCTGATGAACTGCCAACTCTTGGCTTCCTTGGGGTATTTCTTGTTTATCAAGTAATTGCAATGTTTAGATACTTACAACCAACACAGACATAGCTACCATTTTACACCTTTCTAGGTAATTAAGCTCTTAAAAGTCTCCCTCAGATATCTTTCTAACCTCGGCTGTTTCTAAAAGTAAGACAGTAAGTGATAAGAACTTCAGACAGACATAATTTGGCATCTTGGGGAGGGGGAGGGGCTTGAGGTGTGGTTAACGACTTTCCTGCTATTGCTTCACTTAGTTCCCACAGACGAGAGAGCGTATGTGATCCTTACCCAGAGAGGAGAGAACTTGAGAATCCAATTCAAGCCCCCAATCCAAGGAGTTTCAGTGAGTTGCCTTGACTCTCAACTTTCACACTATTAGAATTTCCATTCAACAATCTGACACCATTCAAACTTGTAACCGTTAATATGATTTTGTGTTAGCACACAGGTCTGTGATCTGATCAACTTTCAATCTCACCTAAGTCCATACATGTTCCCTCAATTCCTAGACCACACACTGTTGATAACTAATTATCTGCAATGCTTCCATCATCCAGCTTTGAATGACATATCCCAGCTCCAGTAATCACCTAACCCCATAAGCATGCAAGATAACCCAATTGAGGCTAGACGTAATCAAGCTGATCTGTTGTAATGTGAGAAACGTCCCACAGGTAGTGAGACATTACCATCACTTAGTGGTCACTGGTCATACTTGCAAGGCTTCCATAGTGTCAGCTATCAAGCATTGTGTGAGGTAATTACAGCTGACCAGGCAACCAGAACAAGACTTCTCTCATTGGGAAGGAGATGACTTTCCTCCAGTTTAATGGCTGGATTATTGAGCTCAGGCTAAACAGGTGTTATCAACCACACTCAAGTGTACATTTGTCATGCTCTCATTGGCTGAGGGGTCACTTCAAAGGAGATGGGTCTCTTGAAGTGCCATGATTTAGTATATCTATGTGTGCCACAGAGCTCCATATCTCCCACATATCTGTACCTCCTTGAGAAACTATTCTTGACAGATTTTGGTCCCTTTGCAAGCCACTGCATAACCCAGCATATAGACCAATTATATTGCCTCATACCCTTACCCACTAGATTGGGAGGGGGAAGAGATATTAGGGAACACTAAAACCATGAGACATAGCTACTGGTAGTGCCTGAACAGGTGAAAGTTAAGCATATAGTGGTATCATGCGTATTCGTGGCAGCATATATATACATACATATATACACATATATATACATATATACACACACATATATACATATATATTATGGGCTATGCATTCTATAAATATACCTTTTTTTCTCTCAAAAAATAAATGAGTAAATAAAAAACGTCAACCCATTTGTTTCCTAGTTCATAGGTAAGAAAAAAAAAAAAAAAAAAAAAAAAAAAAAGGCAAGGAACAAGTAGCAGTGGAAATTTAGTTGATGTATTGTTTTTAAAATGCCTGGAAATCACATTCCGCAACCTTGGAAACATTCCAGTTGATTGGCCACTTATTAGGCTCTAGTTGGTGGAAGTTTACCATATAATTGTCTATGATTCCCTGAATTTGTCCAAGGAAGATTTGGTGAGGAAATATTTCTCTATTTTTTTATCTTTGGATAGAGAAGTTTGAACCTTGAAATAATCTATTCCTGTGGTAGAGAATCACAGAGAGAGGATCCTAAGTAAACCATCTGGTAGTGACATCACACACTCTCTCTCTCTCTCTTCTGAGATGGATACGTTCAATGGTGTGAATAAAGGAGTCCAGGAGAGATACTAGACCTTCAAACAGAAAATAATGTTGTAAAAGTCACTAAACTTAATTAGATACTACTTCTTAAAAAAAAATTTTAAAAACAAGATCAGTTCATACTAAGAACTGTGGCAAATATTTACTATAATATTTATTAAAACATAGAGTTTTATACCAGACAAAACAATTTTTAGAACAGCTAGATGAAGCTAAAGGTGGGGTATGATTTACAACTTCTTTTTTGTTTGACTCCTTA
Organism: Lycopodina hypogea; assembly: GCA_963969325.1. Taxonomy (NCBI): domain Eukaryota; kingdom Metazoa; phylum Porifera; class Demospongiae; order Poecilosclerida; family Cladorhizidae; genus Lycopodina; species Lycopodina hypogea. The sequence goes on along the minus strand of OZ017791.1, from coordinate 1,560,884 downwards.
TCGTAAAACAAGTTAGTTGTAACCACAGGTTAAAAAATCCATTTCATGTTGTCAACCTGTAGATGTCCCTTTCCCCCCCCCCCCCCCCCCCCCCTCCATCACTCCAAGTGAGACCTGTGTGCCACAGGTAAACACAAAACTCTATTCCCACCAACTCAAAACTGATTAATTACTTTTACTTCATACACACAACAAATTAGCAGGGACACATAACAGCTGAGGCTACAGCTGCACAGAATGACACCCGCTCAACAAAACCACTACACTACCACATTCTGTTTGTCAACAAGTGTTATTACATCATCAGTACAGAATCTCATCACTTTAGGTCAGCAAGACATGTGTCTCCCAACTTCCGTGACTGAATTAACCATTCCCAGCGAGATATCTGTGCAATGTGCCAGTGTGATTGAACAGGAAATTAATCAAAATTGAGGTCTAAGGATTACTGCAATTGCCAAACATGTGGAAACAATAACTAAGTGTTTGTTGTTGTTTTTTGGTGTTTTTTTTTGGGGGGTTTTTTTTTATTTTTTATTTAGGATTGTGGTTAACTTCATATTAACTCACATTGCCAAAGATTATTTTTATATACTCTATATAAATTTCTGTTCACAAACATTGTCTAAAGTTGGGTTGCTTCTGTCAAGCTCATCATATTCACCAAGTCCATATTTTTGTGTGTGATCATAACAACTAACCAGATTGATACCAACACCCCAACTTGGGGGGAAGAGGGGAGGGTCCTGATCTGATGTTGTGGTCTTGGCAGTTGTCCATAGTGAGCATGTCCCACAGGACAGGAAGAAAGGAAGTGGTAATTAAGGAATGTGAGGTGGACTACCCCAGTGCACTCCCAAACTGAAGAAACTCAATTATTTAGTAAATAGAGCCCAAGGCACAACACACAGAGTCACAGATCAAGAGCATTGGTTCATTCATAAGCACAAGTTCAGAAAAATAGTATTTTAACCAAAAGACCGTGACACCATATTGGATTCCCCTCATGATGTTTGGAAGCACTGCATGCCACTTGTAGATTAGGTCTACCAATAACCAATAAGGAGGTATCATCTCTGGTAGTGAACACTACACAAATATGTCCGCCAAATATGCTACAGCCACCACACAATCAACAGGAAGAAGAAACTAATTGCCAGCTAAGGTGTGATATGACATTGTTCAGCCATTTCAACCAGAGGAAAGGACGGCACAAGGAAGAAAAAGAAGGTAGGAGGGGAGGGGGGGGAAAGAGGGAAAAATGGAATGCTCAATGCCTGCCACATGGTCCAGTGTGCTGTAGTCCATGCATAATGTCATCACAGACTGCATCCACCAGCCACTCCAACTAGTCAGCTGCTGCCACATGCTGTGAAGCCATGTTACTCTCCATTACCTCCAGGAACAGACTGACAAAGATGCTGGACATGACATTTTACCTTCCCATGAAGCATCCACCCCAACCTTAAACTTGGTCTCCCTCACTAGATATCCAGGAGCAGAGATAGGAGGAAGAATGATACTAGGCAAGTCAAGGACAAACAAGGCTAAGATAATTGGAGTGTGTGCAGTGCAAGCATGCAACCACATGCACGCGCGCACGCACACACACACACACACACACACACACACACACACACACACACACACACACACACACACACACACACACACACACACACACACACACACACACACACACACACACACACACACACACACACACACACACACACACACACACACACACACACACAGCAGTGTTAGAGTGTTGTCATGGTGAGTGGAAATGAATATGCAAGGTGACATTTGATATATTGACCACACACCTGATACTGACCAATATCTATTTGATAGTCTATGCAGCAGATGCATTGGAAGAAGTCACTTGGGAGGGAGGGAGGGAGAGGAGGGCAAATCAGTCAGTGAAGTATGTCCACTCACTGACACTGCTACTGCTGATGTTTCTCTACAAACTTTTGAGTGCAGTATCACACACTCCATATAGAACTGTATTGGGAGGCACAGCTGGACTTAGAGCCTGGATCAGTCGCATGCAATACAGAGGGAGGAGGAGGTGGGGAGGGAGGAGGAGGTGGGGAGGGAGGAGGAGGTGGGGAGGGAGGAGGGGGTGGGGAGGGAGGAGGGGGTGGGGAGAGAGGAGAGAGGAAGGAGAAGGGCTGAGAAGTGTTTCTACATTAGTTGTTCCTTGTGTGTTCAGATTGCTCCTTCAAAGTGAACTGAGTTCTACAGCAAAAGCTTAAGAGAGATATTCCAACATCACTCACCAAAATATCCCCCACAAACATGCTTGCCACTGTGGCATGCATTCACATGCACCCAATATGCCATCTAATGGTATGCTCATAACAATGGAATTAGAAGTGATGATACAATCATACACATAGACACAATATCTCATTTCACCAGGGGTGTTCACCTGGGGTGTGAAAGGAAGCACAAACAGGATGTGGTGGTGTACTTGTTGAAGTGGCATGCATGCATGCATGCAGGCAGGCATGAGCCTAATAGCAATCAGCGCTTCAACATACAACACATGCATCTACATTATCAATCAATAGGGGTTTCCACCCATAAATCAATATTTAACCAAAAATAACAATGTCTGGACTATAAACGGATACAAGAATGGTTCATCACAAGATTACCCACCCAGACCTGGCAATCATGATTCCACAAACAAACATGCCTACCCCAAGCCCTACATGCTGTGACAACTCTATTGGTAACCAGAAGCCTATACATATCCCATAGAACCCCTGTTGGGGGTCTAATCCAATATCCCATGGGATTCAAGGAAGAAAAACTTCTAGTTAATACAACGAAAGGTCTTTGATCGTAGCTTGGGACGAAGTTGAAAGCAAGCTTACAATATCACAGTAGAATACATTATCACCCTTCCCCAATTATGCTCAACTTAAAGTGAATCACACCTTTTGCTAGCTATAGCTAGTCCAGCTGGCACTATGGAATACATGTAGCAACTCTCAATCCACTTGATGTGATCACTGAAGTTGGAAAAATACATATTTTGATATATTTAAACTATCAATCACCTGCCACCTATGCAACAATACTCACCATCTCCAATGACCAACTCCAGCACCACCCCCCACCAACTCCAGCACCACCCCCCACCAACTCCAGCACCACCCCCCACCAACTCCAGCACCACCCCCCACCAACTCCAGCACCACCCCCCACCAACTCCAGCACCACCCCCCACCAACTCCAGCACCACCCCCCACCAACTCCAGCATCACCCCCCACCAACTCCAGCATCACCCCCCACCAACTCCAGCACCACCACCACCACCCCCCCCCCCCACCATTTGGGGGCTTACATATACTGCAGATATACCAAGCCAGTCTATTAGACCAGGTGCTACTGGGGCTATTGGTGGCCACCTCCACACTCTATACCAAACCCATCACATGTACAGCTAATGTATTACTACAGGCCCACATTCTAGTAATAACATAGCATCACACTTTTTACAACTACAACCCTCACAAGGTCTAAAGATAAATTGAAAAAATAACTCCACATAACTACAGAGCAAAATTAGTGAGCAAAATTAGTGAGCAAAATTACTGAGCAAAATTACTGAGTAATAACATAGCAACACACTTTTTACAACCCTCACAAAGTTTTAAAGATAAATTGACAAATTAACTCCACATAACTAGAGAGCAAAATTACTGAGTTGAATCACTGAGTTAAATTACTGAATTAAATTAATGGATCAATTTTCATTAGAGAGGTTATGAACTTGTGAGTATGAAGTAGGGAAGTATTACCTCACAGAGACAAGATACGTACCTCATTGACTTGGCCCCTCAGTTGGGTGATCCGGGAGTCTCCAGTGGAGTCGTACGACCTGCACACCAATATAAATATATATATGCACACACGCACACACACACACACACACACACACACACACACACACACACACACACACACACACACACACACACACACACACACACACACACACACACACACACACACACACACACACACACACACACACACACACACACACACACACAAATTTAAACCACAAGATAATAGCATTCCCCATTCCTTGCTCACCACCCCCCTCCCCAACTGCTCACCACCCCCCTCCCCAATTGCTCACCACCCCCCTCCCCAACTGCTCACCACCCCCCCCCCCTCCCCAACTGCTCACCACCCCCCCCTCCCCAACTGCTCACCACCCCCCCCCCTCCCCAACTGCTCACCACCCCCCCCCCCTCCCCAACTGCTCACCACATGGCCTAGACTAGCATGCACGCCCCAGGTATCCCCTGTCACACGCCACAACACTGGCACAGACAATGCAACACTGAGCAGCTGCTCCCAACATGGCCTGAGGGCTGACAACATTCCATTAACTTGGAATTGCTCCACTGTACATGATATTTGGACCAACAACTGCTCATCACTGCAAGCCAGCGACACACCCACATATGCACGCACATGCATGTATGCACATACACCCACCCACACACATGCATGCACACACATCCCATTCCAAATACAGACCATTCCATATACAGCCCCAACTAACACTACAGGTCCCCTCTGAGGAAGAGCATACACTAAGTGGGTCAAAGTCGGTGCACTCTGTTGTTATGGAAACATGCAGTCCAGCTGTTAAGCGCACAGCATCAGCACTGCTCCAAATGCTCACAGTGCACACATGTTCATCCATACTTTACCTAAAATCTTTACGACAAATTATCAATTCCACCAATTAATTCAATATTGTACTCCGGAGTAAACGTGCACTAGTAGCTTCCAGGTACTTTCCCTCCCTCCAAACCCATGCAGGATCAGTGCAGGATCAGTGCAGGATCAGTGCAGGATCAGTGCAGGATCAGTGCAGGATCAGTGCAGGATCAGTGCAGGATCAGTGCAGGATCAGTGCAGGATCAGTGCAGGATCAGTGCAGGATCAGTGCAGGATCAGTGCAGGATCAGTGCAGGATCAGTGCAGGATCAGTGCAGGATCAGTGCAGGATCAGTGCAGGATCAGTGAAACATCTGTCACAAACAGGGAAAGGTCCATATAGCAACTAGCATTTCTTATTCCATCTCTTTCCTGAAGCAAATGAACCACACCAATAGAGACAGGTAAGGGGTCTACAGTGCCAACACTGGAATACTACAGGGGTCTGTATTTGCGTTGAGGATGCAATACGTAAAAATTTAAAATTTTGTTAAAACAACAAGACAACAACAAGACAACAACAAGACAACAACACACCGTGCAGTGGAGTGCGTGTAACTACGTCTCTACTATACGGTGCACTCACTGTGATTCCATCCACCTGAAATACCAGAGGACTGGTGCCAACATTCTCCAGGAAGTTGAACATAATTAACAGCAGTTCACTGACCACACCCAATCATTATACACTTGTAGGGGGAACCAACACTGCTCACAAATGGTTTGTTTTTTGTTTTTTTTTAAGTTTGTCTGAAGGCCACACCTACAAACAGTGGCCATTGCTTTGACACAAAAAGTACTTAGTGTGAACGTTGGTTGATAGAATAGCTAGTCCAACTGCTCCACTATAAGGTCCTCAACAAACCAGCTGGAGAAGAAGACAACCAAGTTATGTGTTTAATCTGCTACTTGTCTCAGATGCAAAGAGATATTCACGACAATGTCATTTATGGAGTTATTTGGAGGAGAAAGCACCTAAACAATCTCCACAGTGACGTGTGACTGAGCATGGTCATGTACAATAGACAGGAAATGAAAAAGTGCTTTGTGGTTCATCAGCAGTTAAGGTAAACCTACAGAGTTTCCATGTCCATCGATCAGTGTTGTGTTAGTTCAAGGACAACAGTTGTTGGTACCAGCTCACATGAGGCTGTGCACAGGCAGTGAACAATCGAAAGGGGAGGGAGGGGAGGTTGCTATGGTAACAATGATGAAGCCAAATAATTAAGGATTACTTGGCCAGATATCAGGGATGCTAGTACAATGAAGTCATGATCAGTCAATTTCATGTTGAGAGCCAAGCACTTCAAAAGGGACAACCAATACACTAGTTTCAGACCTACACCTCTATCAAGTGAGAATAAATCCTCGTTATGATCTTCCTACATAATCCACACCTTAACTAATAAAAATATCCGACCTTGCCATCTGGTGAGGCCGGCCAGCTGGCGGCCATGAATCTATTTGTCAGTCGGTGGGGGATATACTCGAGTCAAATATAGTTCTCCAAACAATAGATAAGGACATATCCTCCACTGTACGTAGTTTAGATTGTGGTCATATAAACTTTAATTTACACAAATGCAGAGTGTGTGTGTGTGTGTGTGTGTATGTGTGCGTGAGCGTGTATTACAATGAAAACTGTGTGTGTGTGTGTGTGTGTGTGTGTGTGTGTGTGTGTGTGTGTGTGTGTGTGTGTGTGTGTGTGTGTGGTGTGTTTGTGCGCATGTGGTGTGTTTGTGCGCATGTGGTGTGTGTGTGTGTGTGTGTATTGCAGTGAAAACTGTGTGCGGTCATGTGTATATAAATTCACTTTCAAAAATGATAGGTTAAGAGAATTAGTGGACTCAGCCGGTCCCACTGGGCTATCCTAAGTGGCTACCTCCCACTATTCTAGAATTCAATTCACAACATCAGACCTTGTGCTGGTTCAGTATGCAGCCAACCATACACTGAGAACAAATGCAATCTACAATTTGAAGGCAATATATTCTGCTATTGCTAGGACTTAGTAACAGAAGAGTATCTCTGTAGTTGACCTTCTAAATAGGAAATTAATTTTTGTTTCAATTAGTTCCTGCAGTAGTAGTGGGTAGTTCAGGCAAGACCTTCAACCAAGTGCCCTGGCCACACTGAGAGCACACAGCCACTGTGGAGCCACTGGCTGGTGGCAGTGAGGAGCCTATCAGTCGGCACTCAAGGGGAGAGGATTATAAGGACACCACAATATTGAACTGGGTATGACCAGACTCCAAGTCTAGCCCAAGGTTTGACCAGTGTGAGATACATCAGTGATCAGAAGCCTCGTACATCAGTGGAGAATCACGTGACATCTACGAGACATCAGAGCATCTGGAGAGGTGGAGAGTGCAGGTGTGTCCATGACTGGGCTGGGCCAATCAGCATGCCCACATCACATATATAACTGCCTAACTCCACAGTCAGAGGAATCAGCTAGTCTGGTCAACCTGTTCACTGAAAACTTCAAACTCCCTCGAATAAATGTGAGATCCAGCAGCACTGAAGCATATCATATGAACAGATGGCATGACTTTACACTACGAAAATACAGATTGAGACACTTAGATTTGGGGTGCCCTTTTTATGAAGAGCATTATTACGAACATTTGGCTGCTTAATATAATATTATTTCAAATAAACTGCTGCAACTATCGTAAGAGTCATAATGTGGAGCTAACGTTTAATATTTGAAGTAGTTTTATCTCAGACAGACCGTAGCACACACTATATTGTGCTGAAGAAGTGTGCTCCACTCATTAGGTTATTATCTGTGCCTCACCTGCCAAACTGGCACACACATCATTGCCTGTGGAAGCATGTGATACATCACATGCTGAGAACTAAAATATAAACACTAAATACAAACCCCCCAAAAAAATAATAGTAAACAGAAGTTCTTTTCTAATTATGATCCATATGGAGCATACCTCGTCAAATCAGTTTTGTTATCAAGATCCATTACATTTTCCCAAAGGAAATACACAATTAAAAACACAGCCTCCCCTCCTTCCCCCTCCAATCCCCACCCACCCCACTATCTCACAGACTACAGAATATTTACAGAAGAAAAAGGTTCTACAAGATGTGCGACCACATTACAGCGACCTTGAGTTGATACCACAGTGTGATAGTGAGAATGTCCAATTACTGACACAACACAACCAAAGAACCCAATGCAGGGTGGAGCCCCCACCTCATCAAAGGCAACCAACACTAAAGCATTTATCTTGCTTACTTGTTCAAATAAGAAAAGCATGAACATAGGTTTATCAAATATAGAGAAAATCATATTAACAATGAGTACATTAAGTTTAAAAAGCACAAAACGCTAACAGAATGAACCTAACAATATTCATGGAATTATCACCTTAACATAGTTCTATGACATGGTAAAGGGACACCTCATGAACATTTATGTGTTTAAATAACAGAAAATAGTGATCCTATGCAATACAGAACTACACATGGGCTATCATTATGCCAAGTTATTCAAGAGATATTGAAGAATTTGGCACCGCAAAGTTGGCAGGACTTAAATTTCCACTCGGTATTTCACTAAAAGGTCAGCTCTCCATGCATAAACAGTTATTTTCCAGTTTCATGTATACCATACCTCACTGACCAACTAATTCCCTTATAGGAGACAGATCTATAGGAAAAAATATATATATATAACATTCCATCTACGCCTAGCACAAGTTTCGTGCATATTTAAATAGCGGATAATTCCTAATAGAACAAGCAGTCTTGGGCTAATTATGAAGTACGTGATACAGGCTAAGCAGAATCTAAATTGGGTGTTTACAAGTCCTGTCCTGTATTCCATGTCCTAATATACACCAGACAGTTGTTCCACATGTACTTGATACACATCAACTGATGGTTGGCAACACCAGCCCTTCAACCAGGTGTGCTTCTGGACTTTGTTCTCTCTAGGGCTAGGAAATGGCGGCTAGTTCACTATATACTATGACCTCTGCCAAAACACCACAGGTTAGGCTCTTGGATCAGGTGTTCCCAAGACTCTTCCAGGGCTATGTCATCACAGACAGGACCTTCATTGCCATGCACATGCCATACACCTCAGTTGGTAAGAAGAAACACAAAAAAATATCTTAGTTATTTTGTCTTCACTTAAAGAATCTTTAAAAAAATAATTTATGTCTTAGTTCCTTGAGGTGGTCTAACTGTACACAAGCTCAGCTCACAAGGGAAAGAAAATAGTCTTACCAGCTTCCGAAAGACATCAGTGGTGTCAAGAACAATCAGTTTATATTTATTCTTTCGATCACTAACAAGAACTAATTATCATCATTTAAGATTCATTTACACAATTCTGTGCCAATATATATATATATATATATATATATATATATATATATAAAATTAAAAAAAGAATTAATATAGTACATATTTATACTACAGCAAGCTAAAAACATTTGTGAGGAAACTCATTCTCTAACCTAACTCCATACCAATCAGGAAATATTAATGTTTAGAATTTAACCTACACATGACATCAAATTAACTTCTCTTCCCCAGAGGTCCAGACTAATGTACCCAATGATATAATGCAATAAGGGTTGATCATAAGGGTTGAGCGAAACTAACCATATTAGTAACTAAACACCACAGATTCCCACATTCCTTCCCTGGCTCCTCACTATCACATACAGAAATGGTATTTCAACAGGTCAAGTATATATGATAAAGCATATATGATAAAGCTTTGAACCCTAGATTATTCACCCCCTCCCCCCCCCCCCTCACATTATTCACACCACTCAGATTATCACCTTAATAAGCCCCTAACACTCAGGAACAGAAAGGCCCCAACACCAAACCCTTCACCAGCACGCAATAAAGTCAGCCATTAAGCTTCATGGTTTGTAATCTACCAGATTAAAAGTACTGTCCGAGCCTAAGAACTCACATTTTTGTAAAAACTGTCAATATGGGCGTATGACAGTGAAGCTCGGAGGTTGGGCGGTGCAGTATTCAGCAACCCACAGTCTGAATGGATGTTTTCCTACCTTTCACTAGCGCTAGTTCCACTAGGTATACAAAGGATGCTAGTACCTTAGACTAAGATTTCACCGATTTCACACCAACTTGGGGCTACTCCTCGTCCGGACGTTCTTTCCTGGAGAAAAATAACAATGCAATCATGTGACCTCATTCGGTCATTCGCATGTCTTTTAATCATGCGCGCGCAGCTTGTTTCAGCGACCAAAATTCCAACGCAGATGCCAGTGTTGCGGTTTGGCTTATTTCATAGCAAAAGAAAACCCCCCACAAGTTTGGCATATTTGAAATCTAGGCATGGAAATATATTTTCTTGGATGGAAATATTTGTTCTGGCATGGAAATATTTGTTCTGGCATGGAAATATTTGTTCTGGCATGGAAATATTTGTTCAGGCGTATATGACTTATTTGGCATATTTCTGGCGTATGTGGACACCCACAACTAAAACTAAGCGTGAAACTTCAGACTTATATCATTTTTTATTGAAATTAATTGGTCAAATGAATTGAACAGCAAAAGAAAATTTTGAAGATCTAGAGGGCAAAGGTTAGGCTAATCAAATTCCAGCTTAGAAAATTGGTAAAGGGTCTGGTTATGGTCACTGTCAGATGTCAACAGTTGAAGGTTTGTAAATGAATGGAAATGGAAGGCTGTTACCATTTGTGTGTGTAGGGATTTGATGTAGTGATTTCGTTACATTTTTTTTAATGGAACTGAACTATTTAATAGAAGGACCTGTTTCTTTAGATGAAATGGGTTATGATTTACATAACTGATTTCTGATGAATATTAGCTAGAGGAAAACTAGTGATAACGAAGCCACATTTAATAGCTACAATTAGGCTATAAACTGGCATAATTGCTCTTAAGTTTTGGTACATATTTCTCTGTAAAAGCTGGCAATACTGTAGGGCCCTGTTCACTCCCATGGACAGACTTGATTTCTCAGAATTCAATTTATGGCATCCAACTTAATAGCTATATGTCTCCAACTTGAAAGAATATTGTATACCTCCTTGAGATTATAAGAGGAACTCCCTCTATAATAGCAATGGAGGCTTTAGAACACCTAATACAATTATTTTTCTACCTTCCTTCCAAAATTTGGATAGCCTGTTCTCAACTTTCCCATTCCTGCTGGACTTAACTGTTTATGCTAGGTTGATAGATTGGAACAATGTGACAGTGCCTAGAGGTAAACAGTTACTATGAATGGTTTATTTTGTAATTTCACTCTCAGAGTCTCTCTCAATTTATGAAATGGTCACATGGTCACACATAATTATGTCTTGAATACAGACTCTTTGGTTTGCATCATAAAGGTGTAGTATTGAAGCATTTAACAATAAATCCAGAAGCATAGGTTCTGAAAATACATTAAGGCCAATATTCCATGGTCTCTATAGCACTGCAAGCTGTAAAGGTGACCAGTGGATTTAATCACACCTCGGGTAAGTGTGGGTGTATGAACCCACATTGTCAATCTGACTTACATGGAATTGGAGTTCATAATAGAAAAAAAATAAACATTTAAAAACATTTTATTTATATTCTTTATTATTTATGTTGTTATTTTAATACCTATAATATAAAAAATAATAATAATTCTAGAGCCTTCCTTCAATGAAAATTACTATTATTAGCATTATAAGTCTATCACTGAAATTTATGGTAACGTTTGGTGATACAAAAGTACAGCTAAATATAATCAAGGGATTATAGCTAGTTTTTCAGTTTTTGTATGCTGGTAAAATGTGGTCTGATGTCTCAAATACTTGAACATGTGCAAGCAATGTTCACAAAATTCTATTTAAAAGACAAATAGCATTACAGTGTCAATTATTCATCACATTTTATGGCACGCATTCAAACATTATGTAAACTTTTTTAACTCGATTGTTGGTGATCTAATGTGCAAGCTGTGGTCTGCTCTGATTGTTGGCAATCTACCTTTCATCATTACACCATGTTTCCGTTTCCAAAAAAATTCTGGCCTTTCTAAGAAAAATAAATCAACAGATAAGCTGTACTCTCAAAGAGCCGGTTTAGCACTGTATTGGGGGCCCAAATATAGTTTTATGGGCATTTTAGAGCCCTATGACCCCCCCCCCCCCCCCCCCCAAGTGGGGCTAGCTGTATGTGTTCAGGTGATATAAGGAGGTTTCAGTAGATTTCAGTATGGACTTTAAAGTCAAATGACCCAATGGGGTTTTAAGTTGTTGTTTTCCTATGGCTTTTTAATTCAAAATTCCTGTGGTGGTTCAATTGAAATATTAGGGTTTTAGGCCAAATGTTTCTTATGTAATTGTTAACAATCTACCTCACAGTATTACACCATCCTTTAAAACCATTCAGACCTTTCTAAATAAATTTTAAAAAGTAAATAAAAACAAAAACAAAATTGGCACTGTGTCTTTCAGATTTACGCAATGCTTCTAATAATTCTGCCCTTCCTAAAAATATCAACAGGCAATACTGGTTGCATGCCTAATTAAGAGCTGCCATTATTTGAATGGAGCCACATAGTTTAAAAAATGGTATTTTGAGTGGCTTAACCATATTTCATGTTGATATTGACCCATATATGCTATTGCTTAAAAAAAATTTTATCAATATCCCAGAATGAATTGGGTGTTGTTACATACAAACTTCAGACCCTCCTCTTTCTTTCAAAGCACTGTCTTGTCCCTTGGAAATAGCCAGTTAGCTGATGTAGAGAACAACATAAATTTTGTCTGTTGTACTAGTTTCTTGTACTAGAGCTGCATACACTAATAACAGCAGCTCACAAAATATGATAGCTGCAAATAGTGAATCCAGATTATGGATTAGCCATTATTTTACTATAATTCTCGATTCATTTATTTGTTCGACATCTCCTCCCAGGCATTTGGTTCTACATGGTTCAAATGTTCAGGAGTTAATGGTAGTCACCGTGGGATGGTTTTAGACAAGGTTTGGTGAAGATTTTAATCAAGTTCTGTCCGTGGGCTGGGTTGTTATGTGTTCGATTTTTCTTCTCTTTTTTTTTAATTTTCTTGGAGGTCTCAATTTCATGCATGAGCAAACACCAAGCTGCACTATGAGCACTACTAAGCACAATCTGTGTAAACGCACTCAAAGTAATGTCAGGTTCAAGCTATCCTTTCCTTTTCTTCTTTTTGAACATTGTGGGCACAAATATCTGGGAAAAACTGTACCCAAACAAATTTCCCTTTTTTTTGGTAGGCCCTACAAAGCGTCTGGGAGGATATTCAACAAACAAACAGTTAAACAAATCTGGTTGGACAGGTACTTCGCTAGTCAAAATAATTATGTAAGAATCAGTAATGCCCTTGCCACAGAAAAAAGTGGGGAAGGGGGAAATGAGGGGTTGGAAATGAGGGGTTGGAAATAAGGGGTTGGAAATGAGGGGGGAAGGAGTAGAAATGGGAAGAAGGCCATGGAAGAAAAATTAGGGGGAGGAAAAAATATGAAGTTTAAAAAATGTCTTTATTGAGCATTGAACCAAGGACCTTGGAATCATGAGCCTAGCTATTAAGCATTGAGATGGTATTAATAGAAATAGATGATTAGATAAGAATGAAATACTAATATTCCAATTAATTCACCAATCTAACCAAATCCTGAAATAAGTTTGGAAAATATAATATGACAGACAGACACAGAGACAGACAGACACACCTACACACCAAAAAAAACAAAAACAACATTGAAGGGGGGGGGAACCAGTGGCCCCACTGGCATCCCCACTTCCTACTCCCTGCCTCGTAGTGGTTGCACCTTCTAGCATTTCCATCCTAAATGTCAGCAGCTTAAAAATGGGAAGTCAATTACACAGTGTGATATTTTTCCATTTGTTTATTTTTTTACTCTTGGCGGTGTTCACTTTCTGGACTCTTACCGCACATTCACTCCACTGGACACCAGAGAGTGAATATGATTAATATAATTATAGTAGTTACTATCATGAATATTCCCGCTATATTTCTGGACTGAACTAGCTGCAAGGCCTACCGTTGGTCAAACAGCTAGAAAATTAAGTTGAATGAGCAAGACCTCCCATAATTTTTATCATTATGGCGGAGTTCCCAAGAACAGACTGCATGTTCAAACCAATCCCATTTAATTTTAGTAGCGTATCTGAAGAAATTGAAAATTCTGCTTGTAGTATGAGGAGTGACACTGCTAATGGTAGTGAGTTAATGCAGTCTCCAAAGGAAAAAAATTCAGGAGGTAGCTGCTTCACTACAAGCATTGCCAATGAAGTGGCAGTTAGTGAGGACAACATAGCCCTCTGGAAGACTTTCTGGTGCATTGGGAATGAGATGTTAATGACTAGCCAAGGAAGGTGGGCCGTACAGTACAGTACGACATCATCAGCTTTGGTACCAGAATCATCAAACAGTACACAATGTAGCACTTGTTATTAATACAACATAGTTCTGGGCATCTATTTCATCTGAAAAATTATTCTCCACTATGCAGGCTGCTCTTCCCAGCTGTAATGCTTAGGCTGAGTGGATTGGAACCACGTCAATATTATTCAATCAGCCTACGATTTTCACCTGCTGATGATCAATGTTACCAATACTTTGATTCCACATGGATCTTCATAGGGAAATCTCACATCATTCAAAATGAAAATCAGCAAATCGTGACCCACTCTGGCTCCCCAAACTCGGGCCTGTTTTGGATGAGTAATCTGATCAATTTCAAAAGTGTTAAGATCACTCACCATGCCAACTCAAAATTTGGAGATGTAAGAAATAATTATTGATTTTGTCACTATATCTTCTTACAAAATTTTTTTTTCCTTCCTTGCCCTAGATTGTGTTGCACCCAAAGCATAAGTACAACATTGTGTTGGTGGTTCAAAATATTGACCAAACATCACTAGAGGTTTGCCTGCCATACCACTCCTTTATTGCTGTTACATCCTATAAGAATGAAGAGCTCAAGCGATTAAAGATTGACCACAATCCCTCAGCAAAAAGGCACCGCCACAAGGAAAAGCCTCCTCCTCTGAATCACTCTCTTGCCAGTGGAAGCAATTCCCTGGTTGCTGGACTACAGAAAGATTCTCCCAAGGTGAACATGACTCTCACCAATGATGGGGTTCTACTTCCTTCTGGGCACCACCTTCAGCAACCCCCAGACCTAGCAGCTTCACAAGGTAAGAAAAATGTTGTTTCACAAAACAAAAAATTTTGAAATCTCCATTTTCCTGCTTTCCATATTCAAGTGTTAACTCCAACTGTTCCTAATCTGGACTGCACTGTTGGTGGAAGTGGTGGTTATGGTGTCACAGCTGACCCACACAGTTCTCATGGCTGCTTTAGCAGAGCTGATGACAAGAGTGCAATGTCAGATGTCACTATGTCCAATACATTGCAGCAACAGTCTCAAGCATCCCCACTCCCCGCTGAGGAAGACCTCAACCAAATGTTGACTGATATTGCTGATGGTGATATCACCTTCGATATCTTTCACTAGACTGTATATAATGAAAGCAAATAATATGAATTGTATGAATGTTAATTATTGTAAGAATTTTTTTTCTTGTGCATTTATTGCAAATGTAAACATTTAGCATTATGCATGCATGCTGAGGTATTATCTATAATATAAAGATAAAATAATCTGTCTGTCTGTGTGTTTGAGATTTACACTTGAACCGGTGGAGTTAGACCCATGAACCCACATAATCAGGAATTAGTATTTACAGGGAAACATTTTTAAGCATGCCTCTATGACCACACCCCTTCCTGTGTTCATGCTAGGCCTAAAAGAGAGCTAAAAAGTGGTACTTTGGTCGAACAAACCCTTGGAGCTACAGACCTTAAACTTGGTATACATACACAACTTGTCTCTGGGAGTAGATGTGCTGGGTTCCATCTGGCCACACCTCTTCCTGTTGGTGTGTAAGGCAAAAATAATGCCAAAGATGGTACTTCGAAAAAACACTTGGACCTTGGACATGACTCTGGAAGCAACTTGGCTGGGTTCAACCAGGCAACATAACTTCATTTGGGTGGATCAGGCTAAAAATAGTTCGGGTAGCTATATGTATCTTTATGTGTATTCTGCCAAATCACTGCAACAAATAAAACTCGCTCTTCACACATACATTGAGGATCGATTTCAGTCCAAAATGTTTTTGTTTCATCTAGCCACACCTTTTCTTGTGGGTGTGAGACTAAAAATGCTAAAAATGGCGCTACTTAGAAATGCTTGGACTTAGCTAGAGCCCTAAAACTTGACATACACACATCGTGAATTTTTACTAACCAAAGACCACAAATTATTTCCTTTTTTTTTCTCTCTCTTTTTTTTTTTTTTTTTTTTTTATTTTTTTATTTTTTACATCAATAAGAAATGCTAAGATTTTTATACTTGTTTATTTTTTCTCTCCAAAAAAAATAACATTTACACTCTGGGTGAACTTGTTAAAGTTCTGGTAAAAATGGTCTGGCCATGATTGTGTGGGACTGGTGGACTATCAGGCTCTCTGCCATGTGATATAGCTAATTGACTTTAGCTATATCTACTGCTTTGTTATGTATTCTTTGGAAGGACAAGGGTGGGGGGGGGGGGAGAAAAATAAACAATAAAAAAGAACTGAACAAAATAAGCAAGAACAATGACTAGCAATTAGACAGACAGACAGACAGACAGACAGACAGACAGACAGACAGACAGACAGACAGACAGACAGACAGACAGACAGACAGACAGACAGACAGACAGACAGACAGACAGACAGACAGACAGACAGACAGACAGACAGACAGACAGACAGAACTAAGCTGTGTATACATATATATGTATACATATGTGGTTAACAAATAGGGGCTTCCCCAGATTTCTCCCAATGCCAATCTTACTCGGGGGAAATTTATTTTGGATTAGCCCTATCTCATCTTGTGTACTCTCTATTTTATCCTTTCCCTGCCAGTTCTTCCAGGGGCTTCAGTAACCAGTCACGTTATTAGGACTTGCCATTGAAATCATCAAGTACACCCTCCAATTACAATAATTTCTGCCGTCTTCTAGCCCCTCGAGTGGCTCAGTTTTCTAAAAATGTGAGTCCCTAGTTTGTGTTTAATTCACCTTAAATTTATAGCTAATTGCCTGTTGCCAATTACCATAGACTTGATATTTGGAACTACGAAGGAGTTAGAAATTGGTCAATTTCATGAAACTAAGAAGAATGTAAAATTACAAGGTGAAAATAGCATACTAAAATATAGCTATGACTAATAATCCTCCTCAAAAATGAATACAAGTTTAATAAGGAAAAATGGATTATTCTGAAAGAATATGTGGACCCTGTGATGTTTGTATCTGCTTTAATGAACTCCCAAGTAGGATTCCAAGAGATAACTCTCAATCAACTTCTTATAATAGCAGATTCCATATTCCTCAACATGTGGCGTAACGCAGGATATATATCTATCTATCTATCTATCTATCTTTATAGATAGATAGATAGATAGATAGATAGATAGATATAGATACATACATACATAGATTTTTAATTCCAGTATATATATATATATATATATATAGATGATAAAACTTAGTTCTTGTATAATCTGCCAGAAATATTTTAGCTTTTTTAAATTTTTTTATATTATTTGTTTATATATATATATATATATATATATATATATATATATATCAGAGCTTGAAAAATTACATCCGGTAACCTGATAATTACCAGTCAAAATGAAGCAGTGCCAGTTTAGGATTGAGTTTAACCAGTCATCATGTCCTGACAAAAGGAAAGGGTGAAAGCCAAAAGGGGGAAAGATTAGTAAATTGCCAAAACTTTTAAAATGTAATAAATTTTTAGCAGGAGTCAGGGATTCCAGATAAAGTTGGACCATAGCAAAAAATGTTTAACTCTAGTAGAAAGAGACCTCTAGTTAGGAATTACTAGAACTAGCTAGAGGTCTCTTTCTATTAGAGTCAAACATTTCCACAAAGAAATTGCTGCACCCCCCACACTGCTGCACCCCCCACACTGCTGCACACTTTGCTGGCCACTGGAGGAATTTTTTTTTTTTTTTTTGTTCTCATCTAGTGTAGTAGATTATGTTCCAATTGCTAAATGTTTTGCTGAAGCTTCCATGGATCGGTCTACACTAGCATCTCAGGAATACTACAAAGAACTGGAAATGAAGTATCTGGCAGACGATTTTGTCCAGCGTCTGAAACTGACTCTGGTATTACATTGTCATCTGAACTGACAATACAGTTCATTGTTCAGATATGATCAATGTGTCTCTTCCAAACACGGTTATCTGATATTTGAACAAGGTATAAAAGTGGTCTGTTCCTTTCTATTACAGTACCTGGAATCCACCACACTTGTCCAGGAAGAACATTCCTGACCATTATTCTGCAGGGTTTATCTAGGGGGGGAGTTGGCAGTAATGGAAATAGTCAATTAAATTATATATGTACTAGAGTGTCAAGTGTCTTTAAATATTAATGTAATTAAATAGATAGTAAATATTCAAGTTAATGGTACACATTAAGTCTCCTATAACTGTCAATGATGAACCGGTCTGTCAACGGATAAATAATTCCATGTGGCCCAGTGAACTTTATGTTTATATTCATTTCTTCACATAGCAAGCCAACCATTGTAGGCTTAGGAATTTGAATGTGCTACACTCTGTATGTTGACTATATATTGCTGGTGGGCTGGTAACTTATGGAGTTGAGAACACTGCATAGGAAGCTGGCTACAAGGATTCAACCGAACGTGAAAGCACAGACACATCCTAAAACTGACATTAGTTAGTGATAGTTCCTCAGTTTGCTTAACTGCAGATTCTGCAGTGAGCCATCTACTTCTATGCCAACTTTGAACAGAAATACCCCTAGTTCATATGAACAGAAATTGTCAATTTTTTTAGTAGAAAAGGCTATAAAAAAGCTCCCTGGTGGGTAAAGCGTGCTGAGCAGCCTGGAGTTGAAAGTATGTTTTGTTCTGTGTGTGAGAAGTGGGCTAATTATCGAAGGGAAATCGTGTGCATTAAATGTGGATCAAAACTTGAAAAAAAATACTGAAAAATTGTGCGCACGAAAAGTCCCAAGGTCGCCAAAATACCATTATCACATTGCCTCTAAAATTCATGGATATACAATGAAATGGGCAAATTTTCAGAACATGTATCGGTTTTCCCCTTCCAAAAAATCCTAGATAAAACACTGCTCTCTGTCGCAAGTACAGTTCTCGGACCTTAGCACGTTTATCATGATAGAATTTCGGATCTGCTTGCTTTGAAGCAAGAGTGCCCTCTACATCAGAACGAAGTAGATGAAACAGTTTAAGAACTTGTCTCTTGAGAAAAAATGTGCTGTACAAAGTGCTACATTGGTAGTATTATGTGGTGTACTCAGATATATAAAAAGAAAATTCATCAGTTTCTGCCGCAATAATTGTCTAGATACTTTACTTGCTTTCATTGCTCATCTAAATGATTGAACAAACCTCTCCACCGCTCCATTGGACGAGGGGTGGTGAGGTACACATTGGATGTGTTTCACTCCATCTACTTGCATGAATGTCTTGAACTCTGTTGATATGAATTGTGGACCATTATCCGACAGAACTTGTAATGGGAACCCATATGCGGTCAACAGGAATTTTAACTCCGGAAAGGTAGATGTTGCAGTTGTACTCTTCATTTCAATTACTTTAGGCCAACTATGCGCATCTACAATAATTAAAAACATCCGGCCTTGAAATGGTCCTGCAAAATCTGTATTAATACGTCACCGTGGTTTCAATGGCCGTGTCCAAGGATGTAATGGTGCAACAATCGGTGCATTCCTGGCTGCTTGACAAGCTGTGAGAGATTTTGTCAGATTCTCAATTTGTACATCAAGATTAGGCCACCACATATAGCTTCTCGCAAGGGACTTGGTTTTGGCTATTCCAGAATGACTTTGAAGTAGCTCCTCTAAAATGTGGTCCTGCAACTTTCCAGGAGTGTATTCCTATATCTATCATGACCTAGCTGTAGACAATCCTTCAATTGATTAGATTTCCTCTAAAAATGTGGTTGCATATAAAGAACACATAAATAAACGCACTCAGGAATTGTCACACAAACACCCCACATGAAGCATTCTCGTTCAATCGTGATCTCTGTTCTTTGTGACCAGTATGGTTCTAGCTCTGGAGATACCTCATCAGGCCAGACTCTCTTTGTATACATAAGTACTTATCCCAAATACTTGATCTTGCAGTGTGGCTCTTCAAAGTTGTCAGGATGTGACTAGCAATGAATAAACCTGTGAAATATTGAAAACAGACACACCTCCTGTTTCATCTGTGGCAGCAGTACTAGCGATTGGAAGTCATGATAGCCATCTGCAGTACCATGTGCCTGAGTTGGTTTTAACACAACTTTGTAATCACATGCTGATAGGATCAGTGCCCAACATGCAACTGATCTGCTGCCAGTGGTGGTATTCTGTTCATGGGTCCCAATATGGTGGTTAATGGTTTGTGGTTGATGTACCAGGCAAACTTGCGACCATACAAATACTGATGAAATTTGCGAATTCGAAACACCAGGGAACAGCCCTCCTTTTCGAGTTGGGCAAAAAATTTTCAATTTTAGTAAACATCCTAGATTTTGCGGTGGCTGAGTGACTGGTCTGGTTGGTCCAGTTTTGACTAGCCCACTTTGTGTCCTCAATTAATTTGTCGAATAGTTTACTTCATACTACAGCAATACTATTTATCCAGTAAATAGTAATTGCATATGTACATCTAGAATTCCAAGTACATCATTTCCCAATACTGGTTCACCTTTGCTACTTTGGTTATATTACTCAGGCTTGATATTGACTTTCCTGAGTACCTGAACTACATAATTGAAAGTGGTTTAACCACATTGGTTCTACACCACAGTTCTGAATACAGCTGTACTCTGTCTACATTTCTGCATTCATTAACTCAGTTTTGGAGCACATGGCATATTAGCAAACCGTTACAAGTATAGGATGGCTGAGCAGGATTCCACTTCATTACCTGATCTACCAGAGTGATCTCTCGTCCTCCTCCTATCTTCAGCTTTCCCAAGAGGGTATATAAGCATATGAGTACTACTTCTTGTAGCTTCAAGCATCATTAATTTACAACGTGGCACTATGTACACTATAATTAATCCCAGGATGAAGGATCTGTCACACCTGTGTGAAGCCTTTCAGTACAATGAGGATGAAATCATACCATTACACAGCAGCTGTGTTTGTAACTTTATAGTAACATTTATATCCCATTGATGACTATTCTCATAGTATTTACTAGGCCCTAAGGTAATTGAAATTGTAGAGATTTGATCAAATCTTTTAAGAAACATAAGGAACCTAAAGCACATGGTGATACAGTGGAGACAATGTGTTCCTTACCCAAATCCAGCCAGATGGCACCAAACTCTTGAGTGAAGTTCACAAACCTAGGAAGTGAGAGACATTTTGAGGATAAATATTTCCAGTGTACAATTTTCGGTTAGCCGAGCTCCTGCTCAATGAGTCCAGTATGAAGAAAGTCCAATCTTATCCAGCTGCTTTGTCTTAGGGCTGAAAATAATCCACATATTGGTAAGTAGTTACAGCTTAACTGGAGGAAGTTCACATCACATAAGAAACAGAATGAATTCAATATATCGTGATAAAACTGCTTTGTGATATCTATAATTCGTCCCTAATTCCTCTTTTGGTAATTGTCATGGCAGATGAAACCACTGGTGTATCTAACAAAATGCAGCTTACTGTGGTGATCAGGTGAATAGATAAAGACTTCAAAGTTACTGAAGATTGCCTTGGGCTATACAACCTTCTCTCCACTACGGCTGACAGCATGTAGCATTTATTAAAGATGTTCTTTTCCCTTCCCCTCCCACGGCTCCTTCCCACATTCTGTTGGGAACTGTGGGAGGAGTCAACAGACTATTAAACAGAATGAGCCTGTTATGATATAGATTTATCAATTTCTTTGTTCTCGAACTAACTCTATATTCAAATTTAAAAATAAAACATGACTGGAAATTTCTAGCCAAATAACGGTCACTAATGAATCGCCAGTAAAAGGGGATAAAAAGGGTGGAAAAAACTCAACCATAACCATGAGTTGAACCAGGGACCTTAGCACTGGTTGGAGGAAGTTTGACAAGAAGAAGATTCCCAAGAATGTAACATTTAAACTCTGTGAACTTATTAAAAACAAAACGAATAAAGCAGTCTCAGTTTTGTTGATGTGTTCTCAGAGTATTTATATTTCTGTTGCTTTATGTAGTTCATACAAGCCACTATAGGAAGGCTCAAAAAAAAAAATGCACGTACTTGAGGAGCCTCACAAGTGTGGCTATATTTAGCATTGACCTAACTATATCCCATATATGCTTACTAATCTTATTCACTCTGATCTTTCGAAAGTGCCACTCCAAGACTGATATAACCTCATGATACACTACTACCACTTTCTTATAACACAATACTTCCAAGTGGTTTGTTGTATATAGA
This sequence comes from Lycopodina hypogea, assembly GCA_963969325.1. Lineage (NCBI taxonomy): Eukaryota > Metazoa > Porifera > Demospongiae > Poecilosclerida > Cladorhizidae > Lycopodina > Lycopodina hypogea. Next base: position 1,538,524 of record OZ017791.1, on the reverse strand, counting down.
TGGTAATGTATGCACAGTTAAGTTCAACACAATGTGTGATTGAGTTCAACAGTGTTGCAACACTAGAACCACAGTAGACAGAGTTCAGGGAATATTGACATAGTTACCACTGCCAGGGGACATTAGCTCTATTGCAGTGAATGTTGCTATTAGAAGATGTTAGTCAGTGAAGGAGTTATCATATCAGTTGGTTAAACTTCCATTTGTGGTTTATTGAACTTAATGTGCAAGTGTGTACAATATATACCGCTAATTCAAATCATCTTGTACTTATTTTAGCATACAAATATTTGAGTGTAGATAAGTTTAATACACATGCATGCATGCATGCATGCACGCATGCGCACACACACACACGCATGCACACACGCATTTATGTATGTATGTATGTATGTATGTATGTATGTATGTATGTATGTATGTATGCATGCATGCATGCATGCATGCATGCATGCATGCATGTATGTATGTATGTATGTATGTATGTATGTATGTATGTATGTATGTATGTATGGAATATAATACATGCCCATGTGAGAGGCGTGGTTGAGTATGACATAAGTATCATTTTTGGATTTTCAGCTTGACACTAACAGAGGAGGAGGTGTAGGCAGGTGAGACCTAGCCCATGTGGCTCCCAGGGACACAATGTATATGCATGGCTAGTTGCACATCTCTACATTCAAATGATTTGTCTAAATACCTTTTTTGGCATTTTTAATCTGACATTCGCATGGGAAGAAGTATAGTTAGGAAACCCAATATAAAAAAAGGTAGGGGGACAGAAAAAGGAGAAAAAATGGGACGAAGAAGAAAAGAAGGAAGGAAAAGGAGGGAGAGAGGGAAGGACGAAAGGGTAAAAAAGGGGTGGGGAGAAAAAGAGGGGAAGAATAAATGAAGGAAAAAAATGGTATGAAAGATAAAAATAAGGAAGAAAAAAAGGTGTGTGTGGGGGGCAAAGATAGCCTAGTCCAGGTTCCCCCCCTCCCCCCCCCTTTCCCCTTCCCCTATTTCAGTCCAAATGTATGGACCAATCTTGAAGAAACTAGGCGCGAATGTTCCCTATAGCTCCGGGAGGTGACACAAAAATTTCTTTAAAAAAAAAAAATTGACTGGAAAGATGAAATATACTAAGTTGATGTTTCTAGAGTGAAGCAGGCCTCTGGTTCGTCAACCTTATGGACTCCCTTTACCATAATGCATGTAGGTAGTCAACTGTATGATCTTTAGACTTACTAAGTTAAAGGATTGCCAATATTGAAAATTTCCCGCCATTACAGGAAAAGGTGTACCAGACTTAAAATTTTTTTTTATTACTGTGCTAACGAGTGGTTATAATAAACTAGCAGATGTATGTACATGCCACACACTGATCGTCTATGTAGCGAACTAGTGCTTTTGTTTACTGCAATTATATGCAAAAATATATGACCCTTTACCATGTTAAGATAGCACGCATTAAAAGTAAATGAACATCACACAACATGAAACTGGTTGGGAAATGGTCTGAGTCACAATTGGCCACACCTCCTGTGGCCATATCATTATACCCCTGGCAATGCTGAGCAAATCTGCTAGCATATATATATATATATATATATATATATATATATATATATTATATAGAGAGTACAATTAAAAGCTGAGTCATCGATCAGGAATGTGAAATATAAAGCATGTTCAGATCCTTTCCTGCAATGCTCATGAATTAATTTTTTTCTTTCTATCAAATCTCCCATCTTCTTGGAAATTCTCCATTGTCCTTCATACTGGCCACATAGTGCTTCCATTCTTTACTAATATTCATACTCAAGTATGTGCATGTAAGATAATCATAGGTAAATGAAATAGAATCTCCTGTTCCATCCCCCCCCCCCCCCCCCCTCCTACCTAGAGATGTTTATTTGTTTATTTCTGTGTGCTTTGGGACTACAGTGGAATACTCTAAAAAAAAATTTACACTTGCTAAAATTTAAAGGACATTACTTATTTTTAACAGCAAATAAAATGTGACTCTATTTTTTATTGTTGTTTTGGCTGTCAAACATGGTCACTTTCTCATTAACGAGAACTGGTTGTGCACTCAACATTCAACAATTGCCAATATGTCTACAATATAGTTTCTGTTGTTGTTTTTGGTGCCACCAAAATTTTTTAAAAACACATCTTAATTCAATAGAGTTCTCTCGGTGCACTTTTCAATTTTATTTTTATTTACTTTTGTTTAACTTTCGCTTTCTAAATTTGTATCATCATCAGATATTCAATTTAAGATTCTTACCTCTCTGAACTCTGAACTCCTGCATCATGATAATTGTTATACTTTATGTCTTGTCTTTGAACAGGGCATATGACTCTACTGAATATGCTCAATTGGCAACCGAAGAGGATCAGGAACGAATCGTCCATCTAAGGCAACAAGTCAATAAGGTATTCAAATTAAAGAATGTAGTTCACATATTCATCAGTTTGTATTTCCTTTATAATTCTAGGAAGCAATTATTCCCCCTCCCCCTCCCATTTCCATTTTGTACGGATATTAAGCTCCTAAAAAATCCTATCTAACATTTTGTGGATTATTTGGATACTCTGTCAGTGTCTCTTGGGGTTTATTATTTCTAAAATTTACCATTGAAATTAAATTTTTTTTTTATTTTTAAACCGAAGTAAAAGGATGGAATCCCACATGCCATGCCCCACATTCATACTTTTGCTGTTGTACAGGGTTCATGTGATTCACATTTTTGCTGACCTCATTTAGGGTATAGTGTGAATGATTTAATCAATGACGCCCTCTATACCTCAGGTAAATGAATAACTAATAGTTAATTTTCCACAAAACATACTGAATATATTTCATTGGGACAAATATTCATTCCAGGTTGAAAAAATATTCATTCCTACTAACAGAACATGATAAAAGTAAGGGGGGTGGTGAAAAGATATTCATCTGGGGAACAAATATTCACGAATATTTGTTCCTAGGATTCACGTATATTCGTTTCTAGGGAACAAATATTAGTTGATGCCATCATATGATAGCAAGGACAATGCTGTGGTTGATGCCTTGTTACACATCCAGTTTTTCTGAAGTGACTCTGTCTCTTACATTCAACAATGTTGAACTATGAGCTCATCAGATTGCTAGCCACGACATCCGAGCTCAATGCTCTGCTGTCACTTCTCTGCAAGTGCAGGATACCACATATCCTGGATACCATCACTCCATCCTCTGAGAATATTATTGGCTCGACCAGTTGAGAAAGCATCGCTCCATCATAAAGTCTTTGGGACTCTGCATTCTCTTGCTCACACAGGGGACTGACCCACAAAAAAGTTAATTGCATCCTAATATATTAGATACTGCCTCAAGAAGGATATCAGCTCATGGACCAAGTCTTACCTTACTTATCAACAGTCCAAGATTTCCCATCACACTGCCAACCTATTGCAAAATTTTATAAACCCAGCTCCCAATTTGAACACATACATGTGGACATTGTTGGCCGTTTCCCACCTTCCTGTGGCTACAGCTACCTCTTCACTGTAGTGGACCAGTTCACTCGGTGACCAGAGGCAATTTCTCATGGCTGACTCCACCTCAGGGTCAGGCACTAAAGCATTCCTCTCCTGATGGATCTCTCACTGTGCAGTTACTGTGGACCACAGTCATCTCTGACTGTGGTCGGTCCACAGCTTTCCTCGGAGCTCTGATGAGACCTATTGATCCTGTTCGGTATCAACATAATACACAACATCTTACCACCCCCAAGCCAACACCATGGTCGAGCGCATGCATCAGTGACTAAGAAGTCCTTTCGTCCTTCTCAGCATGAGGACA